>CAOJBK013883950.1:0-18966 GCA_948294925.1 Codiaeum variegatum
AAATTGGGTCAGTTAGTTACTGACCCAATTTTTGCGTCAGTAAATGCGTCAGTAAAAATTTAAAATTTTTTTTTTTTTTGCGTCAGTAGTTCGTCACTAATGTTATTTTTTGCGTCAGTAATTACTGACGCAAAGAATTGCATCAGTAAATTGCGTCAGTAATTTCAATTTTTCTTATAGTGAATAGAAGAGAAAAAGAAAAAGGACTAAGAAACCCATAAGGATTCTTAGCATCTATACCCAAACCCAACTACCCCTTATTGAATATTTGTTGAAAATATAATCTTGAATTGTTAATCCTCTCCAAATCTTGCTCATTGAAAACTTTTTCTTCAGAACTTAGATCTCTTAAGATTTTGAACTATGAACCTTCAAGCTATCTAAAAATCCCTAAGTTTTTGCAACAGTCTGCTATTTATGCTGTAAGAAAAATCAAGGTCATTCCCTGTAGTCACGGCCTACCCAGGCCACAACAATTTTTCAACTTGTTCCTCTTTAGTCCAGTATGCTCCTTGGGAGGCACAACCTCTGGTCACAGTTGTGACTCTAGGCTGTGACCAGATAAATGGTTGCTTGACTTTTTTTTGCCTTGCTTGTCTTAGTTTAGTGACTCCTTTGGTAGTCATAGCCATGACCCAAGCTATGACTACTCTTGAGGCTTTATTCCTACTTCTTTCGCCCTAGTTGTGTGCCAAATTCGATGTTTTTACTTCCTTTAGCTCTGCACTGAGGTTTTGACCTAGAAAAGCTAAAAACACACTAAAAGCAAGCACATTAAATGTAAATGGACTCGGATAATGGCCAAGAAATGAAGTAAAAATTAGGTATATTCGGCCATTATCATTGCTGGAAAAAGAAAGCATAGGGTGTGGTCTCTCAATAGACTAAATTGGGTATTCTTATGGCCTTCTTACCTGAGATCTTTTATAAATAGATCTAAGCTTGGGGTATACCTTCATCTCAACTTTCAGTACAGGGAAACTATTGATAGCCTACAGAGACGATGGTTTACCCTGTGGATGTCAGTAGTTTGAGTCCTCTTATCTCCAACTTATGAACTTAGCTGGTACAAAGCTATACAATAGCATCCAATATATATGATTTGGCAGTTTGATTGTTATATGTATACCTATTCATCACTTGTTACTGACAGAAAGTTACTTCACTCATAGATCTTTTGAAGAAAGCCTTCCCAAACACATTCTTCGTTGTATTGTGCTCTCCAAGTGTACTTGTTCTCCCCTTCTTCATTACCATGGTAAGTCTTTTTGAAATAACTCCAATGAGAAGAAAAAAGAAGGCATTAAGAGACCCTATTAGCCCCACTTTAGACACTCTCTGAGTCTTCCTTTGCAACTATTTCCTGTTATGGAATCAATTGTAGTAGACGAGACAACCTCATTCTTGAATCAGTATCTACCACTTTTGTCGCTGAATCAAACTTAGCCCCATTCATCTTTGATTCAAGAGCACTCAATTAGTGAGTTATTACACACTCTTTCAAAGTGGTTGCTTCCAGGCAAACCTCATGGCTATCTCTGCATCCCTACCTCCTTTATCACTGAGCGACTGTTTCCCTCTTGATGTTAAAGCTTATCCCCCCATCATCTCATAAGAGGCTATTCAGGAATAAAAGGAGCGTTTTCTACTTAAGGAATAAGTATAAAGAAATTAATGACTTCTAATAAATTCCAAAATATATACTTAATTCTAATATATATATATATATATATATATAATAATAATAATAATAATAATAATAATAATAATAATAATAATAATAAATATCATTCTACCTATATAAGATTTATATATAATAAGATTGATATATCTATCAAATCATGACTTCATGTACCAAATATTTTCATATTGACACATACAATATTTTTTCGACAATGTAATATAGAATAAATGTGAGAAAAAGGAAATTGGATGTTCGACTGAAACATTCTATTTATTTAATATTTTTTATATTGAATTTAATAATAGAAAAATTCATTCTCTTTTTTTTTTGTCTTCTTTTCTGGTAGATAGAAATTAAATAGAAAAAATTATTTGAAGTGTCTTTCTTACGTTGACCTGCGAAATATTTTGATTTTTTTATTTGAAAGAAAAGGAAATTGGATGTTCGACTGAAACATGACCGATCAATAAAAATACTCCAACACTCCACCTTTGTCATATATTCCATACATCACACTACATAGGTTAAGCATGCTTTTCTGTTGGTATGCCTCTAGGAATTTCTGGCACTTTCAACTTTATGAGTGTATTCCAGGCTAAGCACAACATCCTTATGTACCCATTTCACATGTTAGGCATACCCGGTGGATTTGGTGATTTCTTCCTAGTTTTGCTCAACCTAGCCTTTCTATTCTAAGATTCGATTTCTTTTAATTGTTCCTGGGCTTGCAAGTGACTAACTACTTTTGGTCATTTTTGTTGTCCTAAGTTGTCCTTTTTAGTTATATGTTCTTAATTGATTTGTGGAGCCCCATCTTTTGTTGTCTTTGCTAAATACCCGTTATTCGGAGCTTTTTCCATTCTACCAAGTCAGCGAACCCCCCTATTTATCATCAAGGTTCCTTCACTCGCCCTCTCTAGTGTTTAAAAAGGAAATGCTTTACTCTTAATGACTCCACCCTTACTAGCCAGATTATAGGACTCTTCCTTTTGAGACCTGGTCCTTTCTCCTTGGGCTGAGTCTCCAATGATTTGAGAATCTTTGACCTCATTTCTCACCTTGGATATTGACTCTCCCTTTTTTGAGGGATGGTTTGAATCTCAATGCTTTGTTGTACATCCATCTCCTCAATTGTAGGTATCACCTTTTCTTAACTTTTAGCCTCAACACCTTGCTTTGGTTTCTCTTTCTCTTTTTTCTCTAGGGTAAGATCATCCATCATGTCTTCAATTACTTCTATGTTGTCATCATTCCTTGCTACACACTTAGAAGCAAATTAATCAAATATAACATGAATGGGTTCTTCAACTAACAGTGTTCTCTTATTGAACAACCTATAAGCCTTTGAATGGTTTGAATAACTTTAAAAAAATTGCCTCATCTGATTTGGCATAAAGTTTTCCCAAATTATCCTTACCATTGTTATACATATAACATTTGCAAACAAATGCATAAAAATATGAAATGTTGGGCTTTGTACCTTTCCATAACTCATAAGGGGCCTTTTCGTAAAGCATGGTCCTAGTCATTTCTACCAATGATCTATTTCTCCTCCTAATAACACCATTTTGTTGAGGTGTGCTAGGTGCGGAAATACTATTCTCAATGCATATTTTTCAAAATCGAAATTTTCAAATTTGCTACTATGGTCACTTCTAATACATGTGATGGCATACCCTTTTATTTTGTAATGATTTTGCTAATGACATGAATGCACAAAATGCATCACTCTTATGTGCAAGAAATAATACCCATGTAAAACATGAGTAGTCATCAACAACAACCAAACAATAGTGTTTACCACCAGGGCTAAATGTTCTAGTTGGACTAAAAAAATCAAGATGCAAAAGTTGCAATGGTCTAAAAGTTAAAAACACATTCTTAGGTTTAAATGAACTTCTAGAGTGTTTTCCCTTAGTACATGCATCACAAATACTTTCATTTTTTAAAACAATTTTAGGAAAACCTTTTACCAAATCTTTTCTAGAAAGTTTTGATATAACATCTATACTAGTATGGCCTAGTCTCCTATGCTATAAAGTAAGATCCTCATCCTTTGAGGGAAATAAGAAAAGCTTATTATTTTTTTATTGTTCAAGTCCACCATATACACATTGCCTTTACGGTACCTAATAAAAACAATTTAGTTAGTTTTCATGTCAATGACTTCATAAATTCGAGCATCAAAACTAGCCCTATAACCCTTATCACATAACTTACTAACACTAAGAAAATTATACCTTAAATTATGCTCAAAAAGAACTTTAGAAATAGTAAAGTCATCATTAGCTATTTTTCCAACTCACAAATCTTACCTTTAGAGTTATCACTAAAGCTCACATTACCTCCACCCTTCTCTTCTAGCTTGAGGAACTTCTTCTTGTCTCCAGTCATGTGCATGGAGCAACCACTATCAATCACCAATTTCTCTTATTAGGATTTAATAATAGCCTACAAGTGCACAAAATCACCACTTTTTTATGGTACCCACTTTGTCTTGGGTCCTTTCTTGTTAGTTCCACTTGTAACCCATTTACCCTTAGAAATGTCTTTAGAATCCTTAGTAATCCATACCTTCTTAATGTTATATAGCCTCCTAAGCCTTATAGGAAAATTTCAAGGTGTATGACCATGGAATTTGCAATAGTTACACTTAACATACACTTTATGCACAACATCCTTTTTATTAAAACATCTATTGCAAGTATTTTATTTTTTCTCAACCTTGTAACCAATGTTGGTTTTGTCAAACTAATCTCTTTGAGACATGAAGATTTCATTTAAAACCTTAATCCCATTAGAGAACTACTTTAAGAGTTCTTTGGAGTATTTAAGTTCTAGTTCCATCTTAATTTTCTCTTCCTTGACACAATAAAAAAATTTTGCAATTCATTTAGTTAGGTCCTGAGTTTTTATTTTTCTTACTAAAATGCATTAGAGCTTTTGCTCATCTCATGCTCATATTTTAACTTATGCAAATCCTTTTTTAAAACTTTATTTTCCTTTATGATTAAAATAAAATCAGCCATGAGTTCATCAAAAGCATTTTGACATTCATCAAAAGTGTAAGGTTTAAAGGTTACCTCATCATTATCCACCATGTCATCCTCTTGTGCCATTAAGCACAAGGTTGCCTCCTCATCTCCATCAGATGAGTCAACATCACTTGAGTCATCATTTCCACTCCAAGTAGTAAATGCTTTGTCTTTCCCTTTAGATGCGCACTTTTCTCCTTGGTCTTCTTGGATTTGTAGACATAGCAATCTTGTCTAATGTATCTAGGCTTCTTGCATTCATAGCAAACAATATCATTGCTTTTGTCCTTCTTGAGCTCTTTATTCTTACCTTTCTCATGGATAAGTACTTGTTGAATTTTTTGAACTTTTTAACAAGTCAATATCCTCATCATCACTCTCATCACTTGATTCTTCCTTGGATTGCTTCTCCTCCTGAGTAGCGTTACGAACAAGTGTTTTCTCCTTTTTATTTGATACACTAAGCATACCTCTAAACTCAATTCTTTATTTAAGCTTTATTTCTTGATTAAGAAGAATACCAATGAGAGTCTCCAAAGTCATATCATCAAAGTTTGATGAAGTCTCAATAGCATCTACCTTAGAATTATATTCTAATAGAAGATGTCTAATCACCTTGACAATCTTTGTTGTTAAATGTTCTTCCAAGTCCCCTAAGCTCATTCACTATAATAGTGAATCTTATATATGATAACTAGCAAATTATACATTATTTTTCTCCATATTCTTGGTGAATTTTTCTTGTTAAATTGAATTTAATGTGTTTATTCTAGTGTTTTCACTTATTTCTAAGCAATCAATTTAATTTCGAAGCTAGGAGAAACTATTCATGGTTCGGACTCAAAAGGCAAAGAAAATGCATGAAAACAGGATAAAAAATGAAGGCTCAGGGTTGCCTCACAGCCTATGATATAGCCCATGAGAATGTTGAGATTGCATGGCAGTAGTCTGTCAAAGCCAATGGCATGGGGTGTGATAGAGTTGATGTCGCCTGTGGGTGCAGAATAAGTGAAGACATAGAGAAGAATTAGCTTCTCACTATCCCCATTATGGGTCGTGACAAGGACCGAGAGAGCATTATGCATCTCAAACAAAGGGGAAAATCACAGGAGGCTGTCACGGGCATTGGCACGGGACGTGAGAGCCGCCTGTGACAGAATTTTGACACTTATAAATATCACAAAAATTTTAGAAATAAGTGTCTTATCTTGGGTTTTAGGTCTAGGGTTTGCCCAAAAAGCCAAAGAGTCGCTAATAACTAAGAGATTGCATATCAAAGGAATGAATTAAAGGTAGAGAAACAAATTTAGGTGTAAGATTAAGCAAGATCATCATTGGAATTCAAGGACTAAGCTATGGTTCATGATGGTTTCCTTGTCTTATTTTCTGTCTCTTTTGATATCTTATTCTTTTCTTGTTGTTATGAACTAAACTTGTCTAATCTACCTAGATTAAATGAGTATTTGATGTTTGTATGGATTTATTGACTCTTTTCCTCAATGAATGTTTAAGGTTTCATTCAAATATTGATTTTGATTAATATTGCTGCACTTTTCATCTTCAATACATACTTGTTGATGATTATTGTTACCTATTCATTGCTAGAGATAGCAATTTAGGTTTGGAACAGTAAAAATCAATTAGGTTTGTTATGCTTACTAGAGATTGAAGTATGGACTCATAGGATAATATTTTATTTTACTTGCTCTTCATGCTTTTCCTAATTGATTAGTTCTAAGAAGAGATTCTCAGCTTTTAATTAGGAATTAGGGTTTGTTTGCTTGAGAAAGATTCAAACTTACTTTTTGTGTGAAAATCCACTTGTTTATTACTTTGATTTTTTATTGATCTATTGGTTATCTATGCAATATATTCAAATATAAATCGAAGTATAGGTGGATGCTTTACTTCTTATTTGTTTCATCCTTAATCTGGCATGTTCTTGAATTTATCTTGTTAGGAACAGTAAGTAGTTTGGACTTTAGTTTTCAGTTCTTAATCAGTGATAATTATAAACTATACAATAGTTTAAGTTTGAGCTGGTACTTGAGTTAGTGTCTCTGTGGATCGACCTCGTTACTACTATACTACCCAAATGATAGGTGCACTTACCTAAAGCCAGGGTAGAATTAGTCGTTGAGCATAATAAATTTTAAAACCCATAGTGTTGTCTTTGGCGCATCAGTATACATGCTTGAAATGTTTTCATTTTCCATATACTTAAAATTCTCATAGCTTGAAGAAAGCATTATAAGCTTTGAGGATTTCACTTTGCTTGATCTCTTATGAGTTACTTTAAGAGCATCTCATATTTCCTTAGCGAAATTGCATGCCACTATTCATTTGAATTCCATTTCATTCAAGGCATAAAATATGAGATAATCACCTTATCATTTAGTTGGAGTTTCTTCTTAATATCATTCATCCAATCCTTTGGATCAATCAGTTCTTCTTTCCTGTCCTTAGGAACATAAGGGCAATTCTCTATAATCTCTCATAGATCATTACCTTGTGAACAAATGTGGAATCTCATGCAAACCTTCCATTGATTGCAGTTTGAGCCACAAAAATAGAAGGGATCTAGTAGAGCAATGGCTCTCTTGGAATGGTGTCTTAACTAAATCATCAACACCTACCATTATCGATTATTAGCTTTCAAAATCATAAGATTTTAATAAGAAAACAAATCTTGGCTCTAATACCAATTCATGTCCCAACAATGGACACTAAGAGGAAGGGGGTGAATTGGTGTCTTAAAACTTTTCTAAAGTTTCTTAATCAAAAATACTAATTTTAAAATTTAAAAACTGCTAGACTAACTGGTTTAGCAATCATATTTTGATGATAATAAAACTACTTTACTTTGGATACATTGTATGTTTTGAGTTGTTGCAGGAACTCATTAGATGCGATGCTAGCTAAAGTTGTCCAGATGCTAGTGCATCTAATCCTACTTGGAGAAGGATCTAAAGTGAAGAAATGATCAGTTATAGGTAGATTAAATCTTAGGAATTTTATTTAGATTTAAACTTGCTCATTATTTTATATGTGATCTGTACACATCATAAAAATCTTTTATGACAAAAATAAACTTTTAGAAGCAAAATAATATGTTATTCTGCATCTATTAGCATCAAACAACCTTTCAAAACATTCTTCTATGTATTGGTTCTAACGTTTAAGTGTCAAAAGCATTTAAGGTTTATTTCTATTCTAACACTGTTCATCTGGAGTTGTTGTGAGATAAACTTTTTTAAAGCTTTTCTCTTTTTGAAATTTGAAATTTCCCCTTCAAAACTCACCTTCATCTTCTACCTCTAGGAATACTTGACATTTTCCATTAATGAGTTTTGGTTCAGGCATTTGATGCTTTGAGAAGAAGTTCTTTGAAATCTAAAAATTCAATAAAAGTATTTAATCTTTTAAATTCTCTGTCTCTTGAGTATTTACTTCTTAATCACCATTGAAAAGAATTCTTCATGCATTAACTCATCTCAAATTATTTTAAACTATTTTCATCCATCATCTTTAATTTGAGATCAAAACAAAAATTCTTTTCTCATATAAATTCCTTGAGCATTTAAGGTTGATCCATATAGGAGTTTGTAATTTTCACTTTACTTTATAAATCTTCAAATTTGTAAGTCTCATTCTCCCACTAGTGATGTGTGTGCCTAAAGGTTGGGTTTGGGGGAGTCAAAGCTACCCTTAAGAATAGACTTTGAGGGTCATCAATCCATGATATAGGTGAGGTTATTCAAATGCCAAAGTGAAGGTCTAAAGGATTAGGTGAGGAATGTATCCTTATCTGGGTTATCTTCTAAGAGCTGTAAAAAGGTTTTCTCTAGCCCATTGAAATGTAGGTATTTAGTGGAAATCTTAAGGTGTGATCTTTAAGGACTAGATGTAAGTCTTAGTATCGAACCAAGATAAAATAGTTATGCCTCTTGTGTTTTAATATTGTTAGTTCTCATTATGCTTTCCCTTATCTATCAGTATAATTTGTAATAACCTTTTTATTTAGCAGCTTCTGTGCATCAAGTATTTCATTTATATTTAGAAAGCATAAATTTGAAATGATTAGCTATGTGTGCTTTTAAGAGATTAATTGGCAGTTCGCTAATGATATCTTAAAAGTTCTTATAAACATAGTTAGTTAGCAATGCAGTCAGCTTCAATTATATATTAGCCATAGTTGAATCTAATATTCTCGAACTGCTTCTAAAGTGATCATTTCATACTTAGAAAGATAAAATTATTTTCACACATCTCATCAGTTAAAAGAAAAGATTAGAAGTTTAAAAAGAAAAAGGAAAGAAAAACTTAGGGTTGTCTAATTCACCCCTCTCTTAGATGTCTGACGGAACTATCTAAAACTTTTCTCAAGTTAATATAAATGAGATAATAATAAGAAAAAGAAATGAACTTACAGTTGATGAAAACTCAAGTTTCAATACACCAATATCAAACTAAAAGAGAGCAATATGAATCAAACAATAAGTAAAAGAGAAGGAGAAGAGATTTCTTAGTTTTATAGTAGTTCGGAGACTCCTTCTCCTATGTCCACTCTCTCAAACAACTGCTTGAGGTTTCATTACTATCAACCAAAGCCTCTAATCTTCTAGTTCTTTGGGATATTTCCCAAATACGAAATTGAAGCTTACAACTTTAAATACAAGTGTTTTTTAAGTGTTTACAAGTTTTACTAGTTAGAAGACATAATTACAATGCTAGGTTAAATGTTTACAATGAAGAACCCTAACTTTAGTTCCCTTAAACTCAAAGGATTACAATGAAGGACTAAGAGTTTAAGAAAAATAGAAGTAATGAGCAAAGAAGGATAAAATAACAAAAATAATGGTTTACAAAGTAATAGAATAGTTCCTTTTAGATTGTTGACTTTGTTTCTGAGGTAGCCTTATATACCTTTGCCTTCTTAGAGCCAAAATGGTACTTCCAATGTTAAAAAAGTACTAATTACATCATCACCAATGGAGAAAAAAATATCAAATAGACTTTATATGATGGTATGGTCCATATGGGCCTATGGATTATGTTAGTTTGAAATAAATATAGCCATTGCAACCATACAGTCGTATAATGTCTTGCCCATATGAGTGTATGAAACTTGCCCAAAATTTCCATACCTCTCTAAACTACCATATGGTGTATGGATTGTTGGAATGCGGTCTAATTTACAAATCTGTACGAGCATATGGATGGTCTCATTATGGGTGTATGCCTGTATTTCTACTAAAGCTAAAATAATTTGTTTCTAAATTGTTTGTTAGTTCAATCAAAGTGTTTATCCACAATTTATATATCCCATGAACTTGTATATACACCAAATGCTCTATTTATACTCATTAATCCATAAAAACACATCTTGACAAAATACGCATTACAACAAATAACAAGACTATCAATTTTAGAATCATCAAAATATGGAGGACAATATTCTCCTTTCTAATTTGAAGGCTCTCTCTGGATAGAGAACCTTTGTAATGTAATTGTAAATATCCCAGTACTAAGGCTTCGATTAAACTTCTTAGATGTTCATGTAATGAGATTGACAGCTATATTCATGCTTCATGCATATGTAAATAGGAAGGATAAGGAATCCATCGGGTATTTATATCATTGATGTGAGAGTTGCCAATGCATCAAAAAATCTATTTTGTTTCCATGGAAAGTAGTGAAATGATAAGGCATCAAAGCGAGCTTCCAATTCTTTGAGTCACTTATGGTGAGGAACTAAGTGCTCTTCTATGATTTTCTATCTTTCCAATTCTTGTAAGACTATCAGGTTGGAATCCACATATACCTCCAAATTCTTGATACCAATCTGGATAGCTACTTTTAATGTAGAGACACAAGTTTCATATTCAGCTTCATTATTTATTACCTCAAAATCTAGTTTGATTGTCAAAGGTAGACTTTTCACCGGTAAGTGTAAAGAACACCATTCCAATGCCATATCCTTTGTAATTAGTTGCGCCATCAAAGAAAAGCTTCCATGTTTCTTATTGGAGGAATAAGATATCTTTATCAGGAAATTCAAGATCTTCCCAATGGATATTTGTCGAGGCTGCAGTTAGTTAGTTGGTAATGAAACTAACTTTAATGGCTTTCCTTTGTACATATCTGAGATTATAGGCCGTCAATATTGCCATCCATCTTGCCATTTTACTATCACAGAAAGGTTTTTCCATAAGATACTTGAGAGGACTCTTGTCAGTAAGGACATGTAAGATATTTACCCTCAGGTAGTGTTTCAACTTATGACATAACCATATCGAAGCTAGACAAAGCTTCTCGATGTATCTATACTTGAGCTCATATACCAACATTCTCTTACATAGATACTAAATAGCATGCTCATTGTAGGAATCTAGGGCATTCTATGCTAGCATGGCCCCGATGGCTTCATTAGTGACCTTAAGGTAGAGTAGTAGTGGTTTGCCAAGCCTAAAAGGATATAGAGTTATAAGATTTAGAAGATATTTCTTAATTTGTTCAAAGGCTTCTTGACATTCCTCATTCCACTATTTTGAGAAATTCTTCTTTAATAATTTGAATATGGGACCATATGTGTCAGCTAGTTGATAAATAAAGTGACTGATGTATTGAAGATGACCCAGGAACCCTTTTATCTCCTTTTCTATCTTTGGAGGTGGCATGTCAAGGATTAATTTGGATTTGGCAGGATCAATCTTGATTCCCTTCTTACTGAACATGTGACCAAGGAATACTTCAAAGGAGGCTCCAAATATGCATTCGGTAGGATTGGACTTGAGATTGAATTAGTGAAGTCTAAGGAAGAACTTTTCTAGTGCTTGCAAGTGTGGTTCAGCAGTAGTGCCATTGATGAACATGTCATCAACATATACTTCCATGTCTTGGTGCGTCATGTAATGGAAGATAGTAGTTTACATACATTGGTAGGTGGCTTTAGAGTTATTTATTTCGAATGGCATTATTTTGTAGCATTAAGTACCTCATTCTGTGATGAAATCAATTTTCTCTTTGTCAAGGGGATGTACCAAGATTTGGTTGTATCCTGCTGTTAGATCAGTTAAGGAAACTATTTCTAAGCCTGCTAATGCATCTAATAGAAAATCATTATGAGGTAAGGGAAATTCATCTTTAGGATAGACCTTGTTTAGATCCTGGTAATCCACACACATCCTAACTTTTCATCTTTCTTTGGTAGTGGGAAGATGTTGGCTAACTAGGAGGGGTAACTGATAGGTTCTATGAACTAGTGAGATACCTATTTGGTGACTTCTTCCTTGATTGGGAGGGACCATGCCGCTTTCATACACCTTAGTTTCTATTTGACAAGCTTGCAATTTGTATAGGTGAGAATCTTATGGAAGGCGATGCTTGCATCGAGGCCGATCATTCCACTTGGCTTCCATGCAAAGCAGTATTTAAATCCACTAATGCTTGATTCAGGGTCCTGTCTATTTAAGCATGCATAAATAATGAATGTAGTTTTTGGAATGCCAAGAGTGCTAGCATTAATGGGCTTTTAACTATATCATTTATTTCATTTATTTTTTTTTTTATCTTTTTCTATTTCATTAAGGTCAGATTCATGAGTTGGAAAATCAAAAGAAAATAGTGAGACATGATCATAATAAGAAAATTTGCTCATTTTATTGACTTGAATAGGAGAGAGGTGCATGGTTACATCATATTGAAAATTAAATTCAAAAGGACTAGTTACATTGTCAAAGGACTCAGAGGTTTCAAGAGAATCAGAGGACTCAAACTCAGACTCAGTCACAATAAGTTGGTAGAGGCTTACTTGCAAGGACTAGTTGTTGGGCTTTCCTAAGCTGGATTGATCAAGATGGACAGGTCATTATTTTTTTATTATTGTCAGAAAGAACAACAATTTCATTAAAAAGGATAGCTTCCATATTCTCCTCCTAATCTTCAATCAAAAACTATATTGGCTGGCAATCCTAAGGTAACAACTTTACATCAGAAAAGATATAAAATCTAGAAATCTTGATACTAGTCACAAGATAGGCCAAAGGTTCAAGAAAAGCACGATAAGGAATAGTCTCTCCCTCTTTCACAAAGTAACCATTGAGATTCTTGAAGTAAGGCCTCATGGGGTAGTCATATTCCCCTCTAGTTCTGAGTATAGCTGATTTTTCTCAGGCCTTAACCTTTTCTTCTTCAAGTTCATCTTCAGTAGGGTGGAAGCCCATGCCAAATGATGGTGTGGAAAATACATAATCATTGAAGGACTGAATTCCTTGTTGATTCTTACCCAGGCCCATTCAAGGAAAATAAGCCATCTTTTCCATACTATTGGCAACAATGGGATTGTAATGAGGATTAAAGTCTAGTGAAATATCCTCTTTTAGATTTTCAGCAATCTCAATGAACTGAACAAATGAGAAGTCAAATAAAGGATATGCTGACAACTTAAGTTGGATCTCTAAAATCAGAACAGTGTCTGGGAATTCATATTTTATCAACATATCAATTTTAATAGTAACCACTCTATTCTAAAATGGAAATCTGACCCTTTAATGTAAACCGGAGGGCATTGCCTTAGCTTTATGGATCCAAGGCCTTCCAAGAAGCAAATTGAAACATGAAGGCACATTAATGATCTAAAAAGGAACTTCAAAGTTTGTAGTTTCAATTCTGACTGTCTAAGTTGCCACCCCCAAAAGTTCCCTCTTGGAGTTGTCATAGGATCACACTATCTTATTAGATGGAATAAAATCTACAGCTTCCAAATCCAGACAATTTGTCACTTTAAATGAAAAAGCATTTAGAGTAAATCCATTTTCAATAAAGGCCATTGGGATTATTTTCTCCCTTGTGAAAATAGTAATATAAAGAGCATTATTATAGGGTCCCCCGGGTAGGATCTCATCCTTGGTGAAAGAAATGGATGTCCCCTTCATAGCAATTGTAATAGAGGCTACCAAAGCATCTGGAGAAATGTCCACTAGAGCTTGGCACTGATTTAAAGCCTTGAAAAGAGCTTGGAGATAAGGGTAAGATGATATGATTAAGTTCCATATTGAAATAATGGCCTATGTTTTCTTAAGTTATATCAATAAGGAGTCATCTTCTTGTTCAAAAGTACCATTGCATATTCATTAAATTCATTGTTTGCTTGTTTATTTACTTTCTTTTTCAAATCAAAACCAAAATCCAAAGGTACTTTTGGATGAACTTTCTACAAATTCTTTATGAAAAATCTCTATTTATATATTAAAAAATAAGGCTTAATATATACATAACCCTAAAAGAATCCTTCTTCTAAACTAGCTCAGAAGAGTCGGCACGACTCCAATTTATGTGCATATGAGCCCGTGCGTCTGGCATCTTACCCTGTGTGGATTTCTATTCTTCATGATTCTAAATTCTTCTTTTCATAGTAAAACGCATGGGTATGGTGGTTCTACAAGGCCCGTACCAAAAATAAAATCTTTGGCCTCTTTAAAATAATAGTTCACATGGTCTAGAATGCATTTGGCATGTCCCAAGTGGTCCTAGGCATAGCCTATACCAAATAAAAACTCCTCAAAAGCCTCCAAAAATTGCTCCTTAGGTATCCAATTGCTTAGGAACTCCATTTTTCGATCCAAATACTTTGTTTACGCATAATTTCCTGATTTTCTCTAAAAGGCACTTAACAAACATGTTAAACGAAATTTTTGTGTTAAAAAAACTTAAATGTTAAAGGAAAATATATAAAAATATACGCAAAACAACTCCTCCACACTTAAGCTTTGCTTGTCCATAAATAAAATAGAACAATGGCAATGAATTCAAAACCTTAACTTTTTAAAATTAAACCTTGAAAAACTAAGTTTGAACCTTTCTCATTCAATTATTCAATCTAGTCAATATCAATATTTTAATATTTAGTTAGCCAAAATTTAATCTTAGAACTCAATTTCAACAATTTTATTGGTATTATAGCATAATCAATCATTAAAATCCAGGCTAAACGAACAAGCAAAACTTCTTTTCAAGCAACAAAGCTAAAAATTCAGGCTAACAAAGATATTCATGCTTAGTAATCAACTCAATATTTTTGAACAAAACATATATTGCATCCAACATTTTAAGAACATGCTTTCTTTTTTTTTTAAATATCAAAGAGTCTGACTTAACTGATTTTGTAATTAGCCTTTTGACGTGAAGGTACACACATTGTGGAGCTGACCCCCGGTTACTCGGCTTATCACTTACATCAGCCGGCTACTAGCACTATTCATAGTTCATTGGGATTTGTTTCACTTTGTGCAAAATTGGAACAAGCTGAAAATGAAATTATTTTCAAAACTCCTTTTTTTAGTGCAAACTTTAAATTGATTCACAATCCATGAAAGTTATATCAAAAAGACATTATTAAACTCCTAAACATTACTAAAAATATTTCACCAAACCTCAAGTTTGTAAAATTCCAATCCAATTCTCAGATATTTAACAAGAATTTCAAATTTTAGTGATATTATAATATCAATAAAACTCTTTACTTTTAAAATCTAAAAACAAAAGAATAACAAAAATTTTTGAAAAAATTTAACAAAGAAAAACACATCTCAATTAAGATCATTAAGTCATTGCCTCAAAGACAAAACTTATTTTCACTTGAGTTCAAATCCCTCCCCCCACCCCCACACTTAATATACATACTATCCCCGATGTGTTAAAAAGAAAAATAAAAATAAAAAAGGAAAGGGAAAAAGAAAAAGTTTCCCAAAATTATACCACTGAACGCAAAAACAAAAAGCAAATAGGCTCCAACATCGAGTCATGCATCCTTTTTTGTACACAAATCAGCATTTTAAAAAAAATAAAAAGAAAAACTCGAAAGACATAATGGTTATATACATTTGAAATATAATCCAAAAAACACAAAAACTAAAAAGAGAAAATAAGAATTAGTCATCAATACCAAAAACAAAAAAAGAAAAGGAAAAGAAAAAGAATTAAAGATGAACCATTGTTTAAAAACAAAGTAAAAGATTTGTCACTCCTCATTCAATGATATCTCCTCCACATCACCATCATTGAAGGAACTGTCTGTGGATTGATCAGCATCCTCAAACTCAGTATTCGAGTAAATTTTATATGGTCTCATCGATTTTGGAGGTAATCGACTAGGAGTGTAATTATGTACAACCCAAATTCTCATATTTTCATTGATCACCCACTCCATGTAATCCTGATTGTGGCATAAAAGACGAATGATCTACTCATGATCTTGGCAACCATGATAACCAATACTCTCGATCCGACATACTTGACGCTCAAGAGGCATTGATTTCCTATCCTCTTACCATTCATTACTGTACATACCACGTGGCAAGCTTCTTTAATTGAAATAATATATTTTCAGCTCTTGCACATAAGATGGTGGATTTGGAGGTGGTGGTGCAATAGTACTCAGTCCAACCCTATGTTTAGATGTGGTCAATCTAGCAAAAGAAGTACTAGGACCTGCACCATGTGAAGAACAACTAGGACTAATAGCAGTAGTAGGAGGAGGAATAAAAATAAAAGGTGGAATAGGTGGGAGTTAAGCAACTGACTCACTAGGAGTAAGCTGAGAAGTGGATAGTGGTGGTGGATTCGGTTTCACATAACCTTTATCAAACTGTCGAATCTTTTCCAAATCTATTAAAATTAATGTGCCACAGTAAACCCATCAGGGTGCTCAAAGTTACAACCCAAATTTACAGCCAAATGCATCACATACGCACCTCTAGCTAACGAACCAGCCTTCTTATTAGCTTTATTCACAAAAAATTTCATTAAGAAATAGGCGACATTCAAGCTCACACCCTCTCTCATATTACTTAAGATCATCCAATCGTCGATTCCAACGTGACCCCTACTCTTAAATCGAGTTGTGATTGTGGGGGATAGCAGGTTGTGGATAACCCTCATATAGAAATCCTTGTAAGTTGTAGCTTTCTCACGACTTGGATTAAATTTCACATTAATCTCAATGTGCTTTTTCCACCAAGCTTCCCTCTGCTCATATGTACTCCAATTTGTGATAACATCTCTATATATTAGAGAACCAATCTCCCCTTACATGTATATCCCAAACAATCTACCAAACTCAGTCTGTTGTTAAGCCTAAATTGAACTTCCTTATTCACATTGAATTGCTTGCCCTCATATTTTAGTGTATAATAAAACTCCTAGGTTAGTTAATGATAAGCATTCTCATTCACGTTGAACAAATTTCTCCACTCCGGAAGCTCCATATATTGCCTCAATTGCCAGTGAAGCGGGGTATTCTCCATACTTTCCCAATCAATCAACTAGTGGGGCAATAATGGCTTATTAGTTAAGTCAAGGAACCTTTGCCAGGCCTCATGATCATAAAACCTCAAGTTCCTACAGCCAGCTATGAATGAGTCGTTAATTAGCCTCGGTGGTATGAGTGGAGCAAGGGGATCTGCTGTACTAGAGGTACACACTCTCTTTCTTCCCTTTGTCTTAGCCGCTCGTTTTCCTTTTCGATCTCTTATCATCTGTAAAACAAATAAACAAACATTCCAAACACAATCCCATAGGTTAATGCCTAAATCTTAGCCCAACCAAACAACAACAAGTGCAAAATCAACCAATAACCACATGCCAATGTCAAATTTTGATCAAAACAATTCAAAAATATAAATTAAGTGCAAATTGAATGATTAAGGTATTCAAATTTTCTTAAAGTTTCATTCAGGCATTTCCTCGAACACGTGGTAGGCGATAAAGTTGAACAAAGTTTAAGCATAAATCTTATAATACTGCAACCTCCAAACTAATAAACCAACTCAATTAAATCAAATAAACAAGTAAGTTTTCAATCACAATAAAAATAAAAAAAAAATAAAAAATAAAAATAAAAAACCCAAGGCTCTAACCATGTCATATTATAAAACTAGGGTTCAAAATTCATACAAATCAATCTTTAAAAAATCCCTAATTCTAAATGCGATTTTAGGTAGAATAGACATTAAATTAATTAATTAATTAGGCTCAAACAATCATTAATTCTATCAATCCTAACCCTAAATCTTGCTTCTATTTAATTCAAATTTAAAAAAAAAAAAGTGCAAAGAGAAACTTACTTATTTACTTTAATATAATTGAGATTAAGCAAGAAAGGGATGATTAAATCCCAAATAATCTAAGTAGAAAGAGAGAAAAGAGGTTTGATAGAGATTTTGTGTGTTAAGGATGAGAAGAATTTGTGCAAAGGGGAGTCTGTGTGTGATAGTGAAGGAAACGTTAGGTAAAATTTTGGAAAACACATGGTAGTGCACATTTAAAACTGGGGCGCACGGGGTAATATTACTCCCATATGGACCATGCACGAGCCATTCAACCCATGCCCTATTTTCAAATTCACATAAAGAGGCACACGGGAAAAATTCTATTAGGCACGACCCTGTGCTTGGCCCTTGCGGATCTCTATTTCTAAAATGTCTAAACTTATCATTAATCTAGTAAGGCGCATGGGGCTAATTTGTTTTGGCACGAACCCATGCTTGGCCCGTGCGGATTACTATTTCTCAAAATACCAAACTTATCTCTCTCACAGTAGGGTGCATGGGGCCCTTAGATTTTTGCACGCCCCATACCAGCAATTAAACACCCCCCCCCCCCCCCTCGTGCCACTTACTATGTCTCAAAATTTTCAAGGAAAATTTTTTATTCTTTCTTACCACTTACCACACACTTTGATTTCCCAATTTAGATCCTTAAACACCATAAATTCTTGCAAAATCACAACTAAAAAAACCATACCCATGCATTATATCTTTGACAATGGAATTAAAAACTTACGCTAAAAGGAAAAACAAACTTAAAAATAGTATAATTTAGTGGGTTGCCTCCAACTCAATGCTTCTTTAACATCATCTTAGCTAGACGTTGTGGAAGAATTCAAGGATCTTAAAGTAAGATGCATTCAATTTCCTTGATTTAATCCAAATTACTAAAATATTGCTTAACTTGATGACCATTAGCAGTAAATTTCTCATTAGTTCTAAAGTTAAGCAATTTGACTGCTCCCAGGAGATACATATGAACTCTCTCGAAAAGACCATGCACTACAAGAAAAAGCCTGTTTTGTAACAGATATTTGTAACAAATAACCGCTGTTACAAATTTGTAACGGTTTTGTAACAAATTAATAACGAAATACTAATTTAGTAACAAAATTTTTGTAACGGCAAAAAATCCGTAACA
>CAOJBK013884432.1:0-13025 GCA_948294925.1 Codiaeum variegatum
CGGTATATAAGCAGTAACAAACCATAGCCACCAATATGCCAAATAACATGTCACCTCAAGTCTAAGGATTATATGCACAATCATGATCTAGATGATGCGATATTGACTAGTAGGTTACGATCTAGGTATCCATCATCTAACGTCACTGTTTAACTTACTCATCTTATAAGTGTGCTCACTGTTGTCATGACATCAAATGTCTATAGCATGAGACTCACTACTTTTATACCAATAAGTATCTAATACTCATCATGGATGACAATAGAGGTGATGGTCTTCTGGATTAATGGCGTCCCTACCAATGATCCTATAACCATGAACAACCTTTAAAGCATCTGTTAAAAGGATAATCTGTCACTCATATTCTCAAACTCTTTAAGAATAGATTCCCTATAGAATACTTAAGGGACATATATACGTTCGATACTGTGAATGTTTTCATTTTAAGAACATATACACTAAAGCCATTTAGGTTTTTATTTACATTCACATACTGAATGTAAGCTCTAGGGCATACACTGCTAACACCTCTATGCTAGAGGAAGGAAACAAGGGAACATGGTCCCCGAAAGTGCTGGCGATAACTTCAGAAGGAGGGGCAGTAAAGCTTGTAGCTTCTTGGTTCCCTCATGAAGCTTATGGAACCACATGAGGGGTAGATGGAAGAGTATCCTCAATGCTAAGGGGATCGAGGGCCTCAAAGATCACCATCTCAATTTGGGTAACATGTACTTCTTCAATAATGGAGTCTATTGGTCAAACCACCTTAATAATGTTGATCTGAGGTTTGATTCAGCTGTAGAAGGGTTAGAGGAGGTCTTAGCAGCAAAAGCCTCTAATTGATCAGGCCCAACCATGAACTTTCAGAACTCATCATTTGAGGGTAGAGGGCCGAAAAACTTTCTTGGTGGCAGGAGGGGATAGACACGATCGGAGAACTGGATGGTATGATGAAAGGCCCAGTAGAAGCCGTCTTCTTAGCATCCTCTAGATCAGTGGAAGATGACGCATCCTGAGCAGTTGCGGGAGGAGCAATTTTAGCAACTTGAAGCCCTTAGATAGAAGAAGCTTGGGGTGGGTGAAAAGGAAATATTTCACTCACTTCCATGAGAAGGAGTAACTCCATCTCCTCCTCAAGCTCAATCCCTTATGAAAAATAAAAAATAAGTAAGTTAGTAAAATGGAAAATAAACAAAGAGAAAAATAAAACAAAAGCAATAATCGTGCAATACCATGAATGTCAAGAGTTAACTTTTAAATTAAGATCCTCTTTGTCCTATGAATTTGAAAATGGGGATGAGGTCACAAAATGGATCATTTCACCCTCCTTACTGTGGGATTAATAACTTGTAAAGGCTTAGGGGAGGAAGTATGGAAATAATGGCAAGAAGGAACCTCCTCCTTTGGACCATCACTATCAGAGCCCGAGTCAGAGGAAGAGGAGCGGGAGGATGTATCACCCGGAGGAGCATACTTGAAGTTAAATCCTCTGGTTGAAGGGCTAAATCTTAACTTCCTATTAAAGAAACAATTCTCGAGTCCAACTGAAGGAGGGGAGATGGATCTAGGAAAAGGTCTTCTAGAGCTGATGGACCTGATTAAGGGATGGAAGAAGGGGCCGTCTCACCTAAGGGACTTTTATATTTCATTCCTTAGGGAGCTTTCCTTCTAGGTTCCACTTGGTAAGTCTTAAGGAAGTGCTCTGCCCAGATCACACTCGTATCCTTATCTAAGCATTTTACTATCCCCTCCCATAAAAGCTCCATTGAATGCCAAAATTCATCCTTATTTGGGGAAGTCTACTCAAGAAATTTGATGGCTGCTAGATAGCCATTCTGAAGCACTTCATACTGCCTAATTAACTCTTCGAACCTAAGGTTAACTTTTTCATCTATAGTATCGTATTTGCGAGGCTTAAACATGAAGGAAAGGTCAAAACTCGTATAGTCAACTCCTATTAAGGATGGCCTAAGTACGATACCATTAGGCATTTTAGCCTTGAGAGCTTTGAAAGGTAGAGGCTTATGTTGTGTAGGCTTTGGGGGCACTGGCTAAGCTAGCTAGCCGGTTGAGACAAACTGCTCTGCGTTGGCAGCAACTTCAGTCATTATATCTTAAAGTGATGGAGGAGGGGTTTCCATGGCTTTGACCCCTTCTCTTTTAGTAAAATAGTAGTTCAATACACCCCCTTCCTCATTCTCCATAAAGCAATAGAGGGAGTATACTACCCTTTCTGGGAATGGTAGCTAAGGGACTTCAACACTTCCTCTTTAGTCCAAAGTCCCAACCACCCAATGGTGAAGTCCTGGATGGGAATGGGATTGCCAGTCTAAAGGTAGGGATACCTCGTCAAGCCCGGTATCTTATTGGACAAGTCCTTACCCCAGTCCGGCTCATCTTTGATGGGAACTGCACCATAGAAGAAATAAATTAATGATAATGCAATCGAATAGCAATGAAAAGAAAAAATTTTAGAAGGAGTTTACCTGTAATGTTCTACCAAGTCTCCACGCTAGTGGGAGACTGGTTTGATTTAAGTAAGAAACTGCACTCAAGCAGCTTCATTTGATCATATAAAACCTTGTGCGTTAGTATGGCCCTCAGGCACAAGTAGTGATTCTCGAACAACTCATTATCTCCTTTCAAATCTGAGGGCCAGTCTGGAGCATTCAGTTCTTCTTAAGGTGCTAGAGGGCCCCATTAAATTCAAACCCAAAGGGCAAGTGCCCCCCTTCCAAGGTAATATTAATGGAGGCAAAGAAGTCATTCTAGGGCTTCATCTTATTTGGCTTGCCCTAGAACAAGCCCCTCCTAGGATGGTGGACTGACATATACATCCCCGGAGTGTCGATCACTGGTTGAACTCAGAAGAACGTCTGAAACATAATGGCCTTGACGTCTGAGCATCCTAGGGCATAGCATAGTAGCTCGAAACAATGTATGTCTTGGATGGTGTTAGGGGTTACCATGATCGGGTTCAGCTTGAACTGTCGAAAAAAGTTAATAAAGAAAGGAGAAGGGAGGAACAAAAACCCATTCTTAAATTGCTCCAAAAATACAATAAAATGCCCATTATCCTTAGGCAACTTCCATTCAGATAGGGAGGCATAAATCCTCTAGTCCAGCTTGGGCATTACAAGAGTAAAGGAGGGGTTGTGTGTAGTGTTGGTATGGTTTCCCTTGAAAAAGACCCACTCCTAAAAAAACAGGGGGCTAAGGTCCTACCAGTAGTTATTCAGAACCCCCTTGTAGTCTTCATCCCTAGAGAATGTGTCCCTAGCAGGGGGAGCCCTTCTACTCTTCTTGGTAGGTTCTATTTTTGCCACTTCTACCTTAGCAAGCTCAAAGGAAGTGGCTGCCTCAACGTCTCTACCCATTTTCTTAGACTGGGACTTACTCTTTTTGGCTTATTATTCAACAATCAGTTGTGGTTATTGATTAGAAGCCTTTGCAAAGTTAAAAATTGAGGAATGTAAGTGTAGAAAATGAAATAAAAGAAGTTATAGTGAGATTTTGGCAGAGTAACAATAAGGAAACAATGTGAGGAAGAAGAAGACCAAAGAAAGGGGTATTTATAGAACATAGAAGGGTCTGAAAAGGGAGATACATGTCTTAAGAGGACATAATCCCTCCCTCTGGCCAATCAAAAGAGCGAATTTTAAAAGCTAAAATAAATTGCAATGATTATTATGAGTAACCGTGCCTAGGAAAGCGGTAACGGTTGTGGCGCGGTTAAATGGAGAGACATTCCTCGATGGGACGTAATATATCATAGAAGTGATTGAAGAGACATTTGGATAGATGACCCCAGCAGAACATATTAGTTGTTGACTCGACGACAGATAGTCGGACACCCTCTATGGAGGCCTCACGTGGATACATTATTCCCAGAGAAGCCCATGCGAGCAACTGATAGGGTTCCGACTAAACAGGCTACTTCATTGAATTGGGCCTAGATCTAAAAGGAATTCCCAAATAAACATAAGAACTTATTATCAGGAGACATGGGCTTGTCCGGAGGGATCAAAGAACCTATCGGATGACAAGATCCGGAAGTAAGCCCCCGAACCAAGAGTCCCGGACCATGAACATCTCGGGAACACCATGGACTTGTCCTGGAGTAAGAGGACAAACCACTTCAATCGTTATAGTACAATAGTGTAAGAGCATACACTCTGACGTAGCCCCTACCTGTCAAGGAGCTGCCCCTTTCTGCACATAACCACTACAAGACACTAGCATACACAAACAAAAGAGTATATTCAAGGCGGTGAGTCAATCACCGCTCGCCACCTCAACCCCAATACAGTCTCTTTTGATCCAATGGTATCCTTATTCGCTAAGGAATGTCCTTAGCCGTTCGATCACTGGTAAAATCGTATCAGAGAGCCCTATATAAAGCCCTCCACGCTCAAAAGACAGGTTAGATTCAACTTCTTCTTCTTCTTCTTCTTCTTCTTCTTCTTCTTCTTCTTCTTCTTCTTCTTTCTCAGTAACTCTCAAAACTATACTCAAGGGAAGATATTCTCCATAGCCAACTAACTTGACCGTCGAATGGTCATTGCCAGGCAACACGCCCCGGCGCCCTCTAACCAATCTTTTTATGATTGCAGGCCCTCAAACCAAAACCCACTGAATTTGGACTCAGTAATGTCTCAAGGATTTAGCATTGTTGATCAAGTTCAGTTTCATCAACCTATAAATATGATGTACGAAGCTCCCATGATGTACGAATCTAGAAAGAGTTCAGACCATATTAGAATCTATTGCATGCAGTCTTCCCATACAGCTTTGCAAGAGGTTATTTTTACTATTAAAATCTATAATTTCTTGATCAAATTATAACAACCTTACAATTGTTCTAAGATGGTTTAAGCAATACCTACAACTATATAATATTATGGTTGTGTCTAGATCAGGATTAAAAATTGGAAGTGTAATAATTACAAATAATAATTATATGTGTAATATTTAAATTTTTAATGTGATTAGTAAATATAAGCTATTTTTATGGGAAATATTAATTTTTTAATTAAAATTTTAATTAAAATATTAAATATGTAATTAGGGTATTAAATTAAAATAAATAAAAATTTTTTCTGTTTTTTTAATTTTTTAAAAAACGATCTTACCCTTTTTTTTTATCTATTACATGTCTTTAATATGATATCTAATAGTTTAATAAATTAAAGTTAAATGAGAGTAAGGATGTGTTTGTATTTGGATTTGGATTAAAGTGATTAAGTGTTACTTATATAATGGGTTAATGTGTTAGCTTTATTTGGTAAACTTTTAGATTTGAAAATTAATGTTTAACTACTCTCACTTAACTTTAAATTCATTAACATGTGGAAAAGCAGGTTAAAGACACGTGACAAATATAAAAAAAATATAAAAAATAATAAATTTAATTATAATAAATTAAAAAATATTTTTTTGAAAGAAAAAAATAAGTAATAAAAAGATTTTTATTTAATATATTAATTAAGTTTTTACTGTTTTGATTTAATATTTTTAAATAATAATATTATTAAAAATTTTAATATTTATCATATTAATAACATATTCATTACTCTTTATTTGTCAAATATGATTAATAATTTAAATATTACACATATAACTGTCATTCTTTTAATATCTATATTTGTAATTGTTATACTCTAAATTTTAACATCAGTCCAGACACACCCTAAATGTTAAAATAGGTTAAATATTAATCTATAAATCCAAAAGCTTGTCAAGTGATTAAAGGGGTTAACACATTACAGAAAATTAAAATTTTGCAAAAGCTTGCCAAACATGATTAAATTTTACAAATGCACCGTAATTATTGTAAAAATTCTTAACTACTGATTTTTTTTTTTCATTTGGCATAAAGGGACTCAAATTTGAGAACTAAAAATTAAGATGTTTTATAAAGATTTTCATTTTATTTGATTATAATTTTGATTTTTTTATTTGGTGTTTGATTTGATTGTTCTTTTGGATTATCCATTAAAAAAAGTAATTTATAATTTCATGTTACCTATAAAATTGTTGTTAATTTTTAAAATAATTTATAATTGAAACTCTCAAATAGATAATGTAGCCTTATGATTTTTTTTAGTGCATTAATCACGTTAAATTAGGAACCATTTAATAGTTTGATATATCAATATTTGATAATTGATATAAAATTAAGATTAGAATTCCACTTTTCAATTACAAAATATTTTATAATTGATATAATTATATATCAATTCACAGTTGGTTAATCTATAATTTGACGTAATTGATCAAGTTCATATTAGAATTTTTCGTTAAACAACACAGGACTCATCTATCACTCAAGTAGATTCTCTTGCAGAGTCACATGCTACATTGACGTTGGACAAATATTTGGGATTTGTTTTTGAATCTACTGATGATCAGATTATCAAAATCATTAAATATGATATAAATAAAGATATTGACTATTGACATAAATCCTTTATATAGATTTAGTTTCTATTTTCTTTCTATTTTAAATTTTATTTACTTCAATTGATTTGTTTAGTTTTTTTTTATTTTGATTGTGGTAATTGGATTTTATTTATTTAGATTGGATTTGAAACTTTCTCAAGCTATATTGTTTAGTTTAAAGAAGAGTTTTTTCATCAATTTGTGGTTCTTATCAGTTGATTTTTCCTCTCACATATTAATAAAAGGAAAAATATTATTATATAAAAAAAAGAAAATTTTAAACTAACATATATAGCGATGTAACATCGTATTAAGTAGAGATTATTCAAATGGAAATTGGCCAACTTTTTAAGCCCCCGTTGTTAAATAAAAGATGGGCCTAAATATGAACTTTAATCTTTTGCAGTTTTGTGGTCCATCTACCCGCTTCCACCGAACTTTGTTTTGTCCAGCCCACTTTAGACTTGGAGAGTGGACCTCTTTTCTTTACTCTTTTCCATAAAATGGATCATTTTCTTTGGCAAAAAAGAAAGAGAGGATCATTTTCTTTTTTTTTTTTTGCTTAATATTATTATTTTTCTTGCATGAATGATGTAATTGAACACATCCAGGCACAACATAACAGCAACAATGTATTAGTTTGAGGATTAGATTTGGGATAGATTTTATTTTAGTTTTTTTAAATTGTCATTAAAAATATTAAATTTTATATGACAAACCACACAATACAAACGTTGTATTTAAGTATGCCAATATATAACCTAATGATAAATATAAATTCCACTGCTACATCAACTTAAGTCTAATAGTACATACACATCCTAAACTATATATATATATATTATAGTTTAGTCAAAATATAAAAACTCAAAGTTCATGATCATGGAACAACAGTCTAAAAAGGCTTTAGAAACAGTAGGCCCAAGTTTAAAACTTTAGTAAAGGCTTTTCAACTTGATATGTATCAAAGAGCACCTTCGGATATTGGACCCATGGACATAATCAAGTGAATATTCTCTTGAACACATATCCTAATCTCATTTAAGGACCATTATACGAGTTAACTACCTTAAGACAAGTGGCACTTCAATATGATGACAAATGTCCTCCATGGAAATTTAACAAACACTATAAATATCACATTTTGACACACATTTCAAGGTATGTAATACTCATACCATAACTCTAAAAATCCTAATCTATTTTGAAGGCTCACCAGAACTTAAGGTATTGTTCAATTCAAATCTAACTTGGGTGTCAGAGAGTCTTTGCCAAGCTTAAAGCCTAACCTTCTAAACTCATGTTTGTTCATCAGTACAGGCTACTCAAGTCCAGAGTTCAACCCAGTACAATCCACAGTCAAGAAGATCTGGAGTTGTTAGGTTCAAGGCTTATCAAATTGGCATCGTCTATGAAAACTTGATTGCAAAGTTTTTCTTGGTCTCAAACAACTATCTCCTCTTCTCTCTTTGAGGATAGTCACACGAACTTTCCTTTCTTGTTCAAAATCTTACACTATTTAGAAACTCTAAATATGGATGACTCTTAAGATAATTGAACAATGCCACTGACGTTTCACCAAGTTACCCAACTGGAAACGCAACCCATGAAACTCCACCCACAAACACCTTAGCTCCCCCTAACCTAGCCTCATCATTCCAAACCTTAGACTACTTATTGAGACAAGCACAAGGAAATGTAACATTTGCCACTCCCTCACCCCAAGCCTCAACTAGTGTGTCACCAAACATCTCGCTTGAATTTTAAAATGTTAAGGTGCACTAAATCCTCTTATATAACTCCTACAAAATTAAAACCCTATCGGACAACATGCGAATGAGAATGCACCAGCTAGCTAGAATGAGATTTTTCCAAACATTAGAAGGAGAAGATAGGGACAAACTTCAGGCATTGGTGAGTAGGCTAAGTTCTAAAATAGGAGCAGTGGGAGGAAATCATGTTGACTCGAATGAAAATGAAGGAGAAAGGGAGGGAAGGAGGTGAAGAGGAGGAAATAAGTGAAGCATTAATGGAGATGAGTAAATCTATGAAGATTTCAGCAAATCTATGCCCGAAGAAAGAAGGAATGATAGGGGGAGAGCGAACCGCTCTAGGAGGGAACACAGTAGGAGAAGTTCTTATAGATCAAGGTCTTAAGGGACGAGGGAAGACATTGTTGTCCCAACAACAGACACTGAGAGAGAGAGAGAGAGAGAGAGAGAGAGAGAGGAGGGGGTGGGGTTGAATTGGTGTTTAGAAACTTTTCTCAAATTTTAAAACAAAGATATCAAATTTTAATCTTTTGAAAATATTTTAAAATAAGCACTAATATATTTATTCTATGAAGAAATAACAAGCTTTGAAAAATGTAATAATTCAAATTTTAGATCACCAATCACAAAATATAAACAAAGCAATAATAAACAAATAAAAGAGAGATAGAGAAAAGATTGCTCAATCTGATTTTATAGTGGTTCGGAGTCACGTCCTCTTATATCCACTCTCTCAATCAACTTGATTGAGGTTCCACTAAACCAAACGAAGCTTCTCCACTTCTAGTTCTCTGGGATTTCACCCATTTTTACAAACGGAGCTACAATTCCACCACAAAGGGTTTTACAAGTGTTTACAAGTTTTTTTTCAAGTCAAAAGACTTGGTTACAACCTCACTAGTTTTTCAACTCAAAAAGACTTGATTACAAGTTTCTAGGTAAAGGATTTAAAATTAGAAACCTAGTTGAAGTTTTCTTAAGCCAAAGGTTTATAATGAAGTACAAGGTGTTTAAGAAAACTAAGAAAGATTGAGCTTTTTTAGCACTAGAAACAAGGACAAGAGTGTATATCTTCAATTGAAGGACTCTTCAATCTTTTTCACTTTGTTTCTGATGTTTCCTTTTATAATTGTGCCAATTTGGAGCTAAAAACACTTCTCCAACATTCAAAAAGTACAAGTGATGTCATTTTCAACAGATACTGCCAGATGGGATATGGTCGTATGGCCATTAAGGATACGGGGGTATCCAATTGTTGAGTTTGTATTTTATAGCCATTGGAATGCTGTCCTGTTGATATGAACGTATCCAAATGCCCTAAAATTCCCAAATTTCTCTAGACTAGCATACGGTAGTATAGAGATTGATCTATATGGTTGTATCCAATTTTCCCTAGAATGCCTATGGACCAATCTCTAGGCATTCTAAGCCCCAATATCAACAAATACACGGGTCTATGGACCCAAAAGCCCATGTTATAAACTATAAGCATGAAGTGGAGTTGCAAACAAGAGATGACAGGCTTTTAAGGCGTCACTAAATGGGGCAGCTACTAAGTTATACGATAGCTTGAAGGAGGGAAGTATCGAGAACTTTCAATCAATGGCTGAAAGTTTCATGAAGTTCGCATCAAGCATTCTAATAAAGATGAAAACACAGGCCTTGGAGTTGGTGAAGCAAGGCCAAGATGAATCATTGAGGGATTCCTAGCCAGGTTCAACATTGAAGCCTTGAAAGTTACCCAGTTGGACTAGGCAAGAGCAGTAGAAGCCTTATAAAAGTCCACCACGCACACCGAATTTTTCAAGAAATTGTCCAAAGACCCACCAAGTAGCCTTGAGGAAGCAATGACTTCGGCTCAGAAGTACATTCGGTAAGATGATGCTTTTCGGGTAAGTTAATTTACTTTTAAAAAATGAGGGGAGAAGAGGAAGACACCCCCTCGAAGAAAAACCAAAGGAAGGAAATAAGAGGGACAAGCAACTCAAGAAGCGTGGTTTCCCAATAAAAGGACAAAGAGAAAGAGCCCGCTAAGAGAACCTTTAACGTGATGAAGCTCACCCTCTAAATGCAAGGATCAAGGTGGTCTTCGCAGCATTTAAGGACCAGGCCATATGGAAAAGGCCAAAACTAATAAGGAAAGACCTTGACAAAAGGGATAAATCAAAGTTTTGCAAGTTTCATAACACTCATTACCACACCACAGATACTTACAGAAACTTGATGGAAGAGATAGAAAGTATGATCAAGCAAGGCTACTTAAAGGGGTTCATGAGGGACCAAAGGGAGCTTGAACCATCAAAAATGAATGATGGGACAGTAGGGGATATTGCTAATATCACCGGGGACCTCAATAGGAGGAGATAAGTAGCAACAAGGGAAAACCAATCGCGCAAAGTAAAGAAACACCGAAGTTTGTGTTCTATAGTGGCTAGAAGTCGTGGGCTAAATAGGAAGTGATGGTGGTTCCAAGAAAAACCAACCTGATTGTTATCAAAGCAATCATCACCAAATACAATGTGTAATGAATTTTGGCTGATAATGGGAGTTCGGCCAACCTGTTGTCCTTTGAAGCTTATCAAAAGATGGCGATGAAAGAATATGAGTTGAAAGTGCTTAAAAACCTAATCAAGACATTAGATAAAATGGAGACACTAGCGGTCAGGTGTGAGGCCTCGTCTAAATCTGAGCGGCCGCTAGCGCCCCTCTGGGTGGGGTCATATTGCACATGGCATCGTGATTTTGCAAGTCTCACTTCAAGTGAACCTATTATGGGCCTGTTTGGTGTAGTGTGAATGTGTGAGTCCCTACTTAATTTTTAGAAAATATATTTATTCTCATGGTAATTAAGAAATCCGAATTAACTCCATTTTGAAAAATCTGACAATTTGACCAATTTTAAGAAAATCATTTGATTGATAAAAATATTTATTTTAGAAAATCAATTTATTTTCTAAATAATTTTAGCTTAAAACTTATATGGTTTTAGTTAAAAAAAGATTTTTTTTTGTATACATGGCTTACCATTATGGTGCTTGAAAAGAATAAATCATACCAGAATGATACATGAGCAGTTATATGGCACGGATGACAATTATAGAAAAGCAATAAAATGATAAAAATATAAACAAGTATTCTTCCTTTAACCCCGAAGAGTTCTGGGGAAAGCACACATCTCCAAAAGGTCGATTAAAAATAAGGTAAAACAAATAAATAATTACATCAAAATAATAAAAATAACAACAAAGGGGATCCCTTCTCCAATCTATTAAGGTTTGAGAAAGGCACACATTCTCCAAAATAATGAACATTACAAAAATAATGAATTTAAAGGAAATAACCCAATAATAATGATAAAAATAAACAAATAAAAGGAAAATTTTGGAAGGTTGGAATTGAAGCCTTATAATGGATTGTCAGTATATCCCTTTGAATGGGAATCAAAGCGCCGCTTTCCCTTCTCGTGAAGAGTTAGGGTTGTTCTAAAAAATAGTATTGTTCTGAAAAAACAATGAGATGGTGGTTATATACTCAGAAGCTAATTCATTTTAAATTTGAAAGAATTAACCGAATAAGTTGTTAATCGATTTAGTTTTGATTAATGAAAATGTGAGTTTGAATATTATGAAATCGCCTAAGTCAAGTTTTAGGGCTTTAATTTATAACCAAATTGAATACTTTACTATTCAAATCTTTTACCTTTGGCTTTCGACGCTTTGGACCTGGTGCTTCGTACCGTTTGATAAGGCTGGAATGGGTTTCTGTTGTATTAGAGAGGACTGACTGATAGGTGAGGTCAGAGATGCTTTGGAATTCGGATACAAATTTAGACTTTGGTTCAGGTGTTCTTAGTATTTTTCTGGATTTTGGCAGTGTTTCGACATTTGAAAAGCTTTTTGAAAGGTATTTCGGTAGAGGATCAACGTTAAAAACTTATCTCGAAATGAGTGCCGAAGGGTCAAATTTATAAAAAATTGAGTCAAAATTTTCAGAAAATGACCCTGTACTCCGAGCTGTTGGAGCATGGGCCAAGCCTTTAACACGTGCACCAGGTCGGTTTGGTCTTGTTCAATTTGGTTGAGTTCGATTCAGATCGATTTGGTCTGGTGCGGTTTGACCAAGTTTTGGTATTTTTATAATTTTGGGTCCATTTTGAGTCCGATTTGGACTGTATCTAGTTTATAGGTTCGTATTGATGGGCCATATCTAATGGTGAAAATTTAAGGGTCCACAACTGCCCCCTCATTTGAATTAGCATTGAGCAGAAGGTGATTTTGATGATGGTGAACCCACAAGTGCCATGTCAGATTCTAGGCTTGTGACAACACTATGTCGTCTTCTAAGCTTATGGTCATGCCACGTCAGATTCTAGGCTTGTCACTATGTTAGATTAACGTCTTATGCCATGTCAACTTCTAGTCTTATAATATGCCAAATTGGGGATGTCAAATGTTACAATTGTCATGCAGATCTTGATGATCATGCCATATCAACTTAAGAGCTTGTTTGATGTTATGTCGTGTGAGGCTTCATTCTCGCCAGACTTTGTTCTTTGATAGGTAGTTGTATTACCCTTGTATTTTGGTTGAAGACTCATGTAAGAGGATGCCCTTATATACGTGTTGGATGATACTAGGATTTGGAGGGAGATGCATGGGATGCATGCTAAGCATGGCCATTGTGTATCTTTATTTTGTAAAAACTCAGATGTGTAAAATTTCACTTTTTCTAAAATTGTGTTGCATTTTGCTCATGAAAAGTTATTTTTGAGAAATAAAGTACTTTGTGAGTTTCCCCCACAAATAGAGCCAT
>CAOJBK013884784.1:0-15945 GCA_948294925.1 Codiaeum variegatum
GGCAGCGGTCGTCGGTGGAGGCGGTCGCCGGTGGAGGCAGCGGTCGTCGGTGGAGGCTGAAGAAGGGAGAAAGGGAAAAAATGGCGAAAATGAAATCTGTTCTGGACGGGGGGGGGGGGGGGGGGCTTTTTATATTAAAAACTTACTGACGCATTACTGACACAATTTTTGCGTCAGTAAATCTACTTTTTGCGACAGTATTACGTCAGTAAATTTTTTTTATTTTTTTACTGACGCATTTCTTACGCGTTTCTGACGCAAAATTATTTACTGACGCTTTTTTTTCGTCAGTGATTGCGTCAGTGATTACTTAAAATTTTGTTTTTTTTTCCGTCAGTATTGCGTCAGTAAATCTACTTTTTGCGACAGTATTTACTGACGCAAAAAAATGCGACAGTAAAATTCGACAGTATTTAATTTTTTTTTTTTGTAGTGAGAAGAGAAGAAGTCTTCTAATTATCTTCCATTTTCAGTTGAGGAGAAAGATTTCTTCTTATCTAAATCGATTTTTAATGAGAATAATAAAAAGATGTGAAAGAAAAAAAATTAATATAAAAGGAAATAATTAAAAAAAATGGTGATTCGAGAATACAAAAAATAAGTGGAACGCGTCACCTCATTTGGAAGATGAAGTGACAATGTGCATGTTGGGTTGACGACTTGACGGGCCGTCCATGGCAGTTAATGAAAAGAACCATTTTGAAAAAAAAAATTAACCTTTTCAGACACCTAAATAAATTAACTTTTCTATCTTGGATTTAATTAATAATATTTTTTATTAAAGTCATTATCACTATAATAAAATTAATCAAATAAAACATTACAAATAAAATATTTTTTAAAAAAAATCATATATATATATATATATATATATTAAATTATAGATAATATTTAAAAAATAAAATATAAATTAAATCTCTTTTTTATTATTATTATTTTAAAAAATAAATATAAATAAAAATAAAATATTTTAAAAAAAAAAATATTTAAAATATCTTATTTGATCTATTTTATTATAGTATATCATCCTTCTCATCTAATCCCATCGCTTTTCATTTGGCCAGTTGACTAGTATTTTTTTATTAATATATAATAGATCTTCAACTAACAATTGCTAAAGTCATTTTCAATCTAAATCTCTATTTTACAATTTACTTTACACAAAAATACAGTTTATACAGTAATTTTATTTTAATCATATAATTCACTTTATATAAAAATACAGTTTATATAATAATTTCATTTCTAACCATAAATTTTATTTTACACTCTAAAAATAATATCCCAAATATATTATACTTTATCACTTACTTTATATTATTTTTATTATTAGGCACTAATTTATTATTTATAAATATTTCTCAATACATTTTTACAAATACATTCAATTTTAATACTTATAGCAATTTTTTTTTAAAAAAATAATATTAATATATCAATTTACTAAAATAAAATTTTTTATTAAAAATAAATACATATAAAACTAAATAAGAAATTAAAATACAATAATAAAATTTAAACATTAATATTTAATATTTTTATGACTATTTTAATAATCTTGGTAATGCAAATGTCAACCTATCCGAGTATTAAATTATTATTAGTATTATATTTAATATTATTCTATATTTATGTTTAATAACTTATATTGTAACTAGTAATTTAAAATAAATTTTATGTAGTAAAATATTTAATGATGATTATACATTTTAATTTTAATTATGATTTGTGCTTTATGTATCAATGATATATTATTATTTCAAAAATCATAATTAATTAAGTTACATAAAACATAATTTAAATAAATTATAAACAATTTATAATTATAATATTTAAATATGAATCTATTATTTAAAAATTGAAAGATTAAATCATAATTTATAAAAGTTAAAAAAAATAAAAATAAATAAAGAGAGATGATGAATAGTACTCTCCATATTTGGAGTGTTACTGTCCATATCCTCAAAAATGTAAGATAAAATAAGGTGTGATTAGAGATTAAAAAACTGTAAAAAAAATAGAGAGAAATTCCATTTTACAGTGTGATTGGAGATGCCTTCAGTTATGAATTAGATTGAATTGAATTTAAACTTTATTAGCTTGCTCTGATTAACAAACGTGAGGTTGGAGGCCATGCCTTAAGCCTAGAAAATACTCTCCGATGCCCAAGTCAGATTTGGATTGAATAATACCTTACAGTCTTCAAAGCCTGTAAAACATATTAAGACCTTTGGAGTTCTGGGAACATTATTACATATATTGCAATCTGTGCCACAATAGAGTATTTATATTATTGGTTGGATTCTCAAGTTGGACATGTGTCCTTACACCAGAATACTGCTTGTCATGTGGTTGTTAGCTCGTACAGTGGTCCTTAGGTAAGGTTAAGACACATGTCTTGGACAATATTCACTTGATTGTGTCCTAAGGCCCAGTGTCCGAAGGTTCTCTTCGTCACATACCATGTCGAAGAGCCCTTTTTCAAGACTCTAAGCATTGGCTTCTAGCCTCTAAGGCTTTCTTGGGCCGTTGTTTCATGATTATGGGCTTTGAACTCTTTTATATTCTTATTAGATTCGTATTAAAGACTCCTTTGTTCATCTGAGGTTGAAGGGCCTATGGTTCTTAACCTCGGTTGAAAAAATCCACAATCGAAGGGTCTAAAGGGCTTCGCCGCTTCCCTTGCCGAAATGATCTTTAGCTTATCTCTTTAAGTTCAGATTCAATTTTTTGAGACTTTTTCAATCTCTAGCAATTTTATCAAGTCATGTTTTCCCCTATGTTTATTCGATCTTGCTTGTTCGATTACTAAGGTTCATTTGCAAATCGTTTGGTCGATCTTTGTGTGTGTGAGGTGTCAGCCTTTCATTTTTTACCTCATTATTTTGCTTTGTGTCGCTTTATAGAAGTCTTGAAATTCATGCCCTTCAGAGCTATTAATTTATAACTTTTGGAGGGGAAGGATGTATTTGAATCATCGCGTGCTGAAGGTGACATGTTCCTCTCCAGGCTTTTCATGTGCCACGTAGCAGCCACGTCATTTAAAAAAGGTCGACCACATGTTGATTTTGTCTATAACAGCTAGGAATATAAAGGGTCTTCATCAACTTTTTTTTCTCACTTTCACTCTCTTATCTTTTTATCTCAAACTTCTTCTGCTATTCTCTTTCTATGTTTCCTTTCATCTTCATTTTTCTCTTAATACTTTTCTACAATGGCTCGTACTCTCTAATACATCGGCTGTCCCATGTACTCCACTAGGGTGGAGTTTATTCTTTGGGCCCTCGCTCCTTCTTGGAGAAGTGTTAAGCCCAAAATCAGTGTGAATTGGGACCACTTTAAGCAAAATCTTCATTCTATTTTGGATGATCCTACTTTTATTTATCCTACCGGAGCCCACAATATTTACAATACGTATACTTTTTTTACCACATGATTCATGATCTTATTTCCCCCCCTTATCCCTTCTTTGTAAAAGTTTTCAACCACTTTAATGTGATTCCTTTCACCCTTACACCCTACTCCATCCTCGACATTAACTATTTTGAGGTCATTTGTTTCTGTTTGGGTATTCTCAACCCTTCAGAACTCTTTCAGTTGTTTACCAATTTTTGTCGAGTCAAGGTGACATAGGGATTTCCATGTCTTCAGAGAGGTCTAATAGAAAGCTCTTTGTTACTAAGCCCAACAAAGTCGACGACTGAAAGCGTTGATTTTTTGGTATTAAATACATTAGTCCTATAGAAGGGGGCTTCGATTTTGACGAGGAGTATTGTAAACCTGATAAACTCTCTACAAACCCTTTTTCTTTCTACTTTGAACAAGGATCATCTTCTCCTTCTGATCATCTCGAGGAAGTTGATCAACATCAATGACTTCTGGCATAACAATCTCCTTTGAGACAAAGATGGCAACACCATCATACCTTGCTGCCACGAGGACTTGCTGGGTTTTGTTTGTTTTCTATTTAACACTGATTTGGCATTCACACCTTTTGATTGCAGAGGAGCCTATGAAGCCAATGAACCATGAACTTTTTTCCAAACTGGTGATCTATGGTGTTGCAATAGAGAAAGTGTCAAAGCCAGATATCTCACAAATGATCTCAATTCATCTTAATCATATAGGGGAGCTTCGCCTTAGACTAATCAGGAAGTTCAATTCTCCATTTGAGCTCTCCATCTCAGGGTAGTAGAACACCCTCACTTGACGTGCCATTTCATGGAGATGCCTCCCCCAAGTGTTGCGAGGTTTAGGATATCGGCTGGTCCACCACTTCGGCGAGCCTACTTCCATGGGTCCTAAGGTAGCTCTAAGTCCTTAATCATACCTTCTGCTACCCTAGGTTTGAAGAGGCTTATACTAGACCATTCTAGTGTCGAAGATGAGGAAGAGTAACCTGTCACGACGAAGAGTGCCAAGCCTAGGTCTGATAGGCCCACTCGCTCAAATCCAGCTCTAAGGATTACTCGTTGCACTTTGACTCCTGCCCTAGCACCTACTCTAGCTTCTCTTTATGTCCTTCTGGCCTTTATTTGGTTTCGAAGAAAGGAGGAGGTATGATTAGACATTTCAATGCCTCAAATTTGAAGAGAATATCACTCAAATGCCTCAGTTTCAAAGAGTTTCAAGGGAGATTCTAGATACCATGGAGATCTTAGATAAGAGTGAAGAGGAGTTCAATGGCCTCCTTAAGAGGTTCTATGGGAACTGCATTCTTCCCCTGAGTGAGGACCGCCTAATGGAGCTCTACAGCATCATCTACAACCTGGAGGGGTATGCTATGAAATCATTATGTAGAAGGAATTTAATACTCCTCAGTCTTCTCATACTACCTCTTTTGCTAGCGAGGCCAATCCTTTGGCCCCTTTCTCTTCTTAGGCAACTGGATAGAGTTCTTCCCCTGGTAAGCCTATCTCCCTCTCTTCTTCTGATTCTTCTTCATCTTCTTCTTATTCCTCTTATTCTAGCCTTTGAAGGGTTTATGAAACTCTTAAAAGGTTAGGTAAGTCTTAGTAGTCTGCTAGGGCTACTTCTCCTGTCGAGGATGAACCCCTTCGAGTAATTCACCCTGATGGCAGGGAGGGAGGCAAGACCAGATAAAACACTCTCTGATGAGACTCTTGCAAATGATTGATAGGTCCAACTCTTCACACATTTTTACTTTTTCTTTTCTTTTTTTTTAAATTTTTATTTTTACTAATTTTTCTCCTTTATTTGTGTGGTTTCGTAGGGAGATGGTGTTAGGGAGGAATCCATCCCTAAACATGGTGGGGTTTCAGAACCCCTTGCCCCTTCTATCACTGATGGAGTTGGCACTTTGCCTTCAACAACTGAGGTAATTGTTCCTTTGCTTTTAATTGTTGTTAGAATTTTGTTTTGTTTTGCCTAACTCTTTTTCCTTACTTGCAAGATGTCAAGGGTGTTTGAGGTAATGAGGTTGCTTTTCCTCACTCTAGGTTGGAGGCCCCTGTGCCTTCTCCCATTGTCTTAGCTCCACCCCCCCCCCCCCAAGATAATGTTCCTGCCATTTCACAAGATAGCGTGCAGGTAATATCCACACTTTTTCATTCTTTGTATTTGTTTAAGTGTTTCCACTAATTTCTTTTCCCTTCGTAGGTGCTAGAAGTAGGTGATGAGGGTACTTCGAGATCTCAATCTAGTGAACTGGATTTCCTCATCGATGAGCTGGGCTTCGAGGAGCTACCGACTCCTATGCAATAGGATGACTAGCCTTTGGTCGCTCCTACTTTCGACGGGCAAGTCAAAGACCTCTTTGACTCAGGCTATACTGTAGAGTCATCTTCTGAGGCCTTTATATGGCAGCCATCTCCTATTTAACTTGTAGTCCATAAAGGGATTGGAACTTTTATTGCCCCAAGGGAAGGAGACCGCTCAAGTAGGGATAGTGGGGCCCTATGATTTGAAGATCAACCCCAACATTCACGAAGAGGTTGGTTCTTACTGGATCTTAGCTTCCTTAATACTTAACATCTTTTCCCCCCACTACTTCATCCCAAAGGTAGAGGGAGGACTACGTCCATGACAGGATGAATGTCTCTATTGCTAATGGGATTTGTCGATGGGGCCTAACCTCCTTTCTATCATCAAGGTAACCTTTATTTCCACTTTACCTTAATTTTCTTATCTTCATATATGTGCTTGCTGACTTTGCTTATTCTCTTCATAGCTTGCTACTTTGGAGGTGAAAACCTATTAAAAAATCGTGAGGGTCATCTTGTCAGATCACAAAGAGACGGAAGCTATATTGTCTCTTTGAGACTTAGAGACAAATAACTTAAAGAATACTACTGTTGATAAGGACCAAGCTCTCACTACATCTACTTTTGCACTTTGCAACACTTAATCGGTACTAGCTAAGTCTAACTCCACCCAAACTGATGAGGATCTTACTTTCGAGGGGAAGGGAAAGGCTTTGAAGGAAGTTTCTAAGCTTCAAAGTCGGCTTAAGGAAAAGGAGGAACGTCACCTTCGATGAGTAAAACCATACCCTCAGAGATGAGAAGGCTCAACTGTATAAGGATCTCTGCCTCTACCTAATGACTTGTCGATCTATATCAGGCAATGCTAAGAAGCATGCCAAAGAGATAAGACAAACCATTTGAGATATCTTCACCTCCAACTAGTTACAGAGGTGGGTACATAAGAGGAGAGTTGTGTTTAGTGTCATTTATCATAATGAGACCCTCAGAGAGGTGGATGCAAAGTTTCCTAAGGTGTTTGGTGCTTTCAAGACCTACAACCCTTACAAGGTGAAGGTCTTTGATATTGAGGAATACTTGGATAGCCTTAACCCTCCAACTTCGCCTACTTTCAAACAGGGGAAGGTTCCTTCTAGCCCTTTTAGCGAAGATTTTAGTGTAGATTTAGAGGTTGAGGGGGAAGCAGAAGATCCTCCAAAATACCTTCTTTTCTATGCACATTTTTTCTTTATAGGGTAAATTACTATTTAGTCCTTAAGGTTTGGTCAAATTATTACTTCATCCTCGTATTTTGGAAAACGACAGGGAGGTCCCTCGGATTTGGTCAAATTAACTATTTAATCCTTCCATTCCTTATTTCTAAGGTTTTTCGTAAGTTAGTCGATTTTACAATATTGTACAAAAAGAAATGAGTCTAATCGTATAATGATCATTGAAATCAGATGTTAGTAAGACGTCAAACCCATGCCCGAAAATTTTTGTATGACATTTGTTTGACATCCTACTAACTTCTGTTTTCAACCATTATTATACAGCTGGACTCCTCTCTTCTTGTACATTATTGTAAAAGCAGTCAACTTACGAAAAATCTTTAAAATAAGGGATGGAGGATTAAATAGTTAATTTGACCAAACCTTAGGGACTTCCCATGTCATTTTTCAAAATGCGAGGATGAAGTAATTAATTTGACCAAATCTTAAGAATTAAATAGTAATTTACCCTTCTTTATATTTTATTTCAATTTTGTACATGTAACTTAACTGTAGCTTTTGAAATGGAATACAATAAAACTTTTTATGACTTTTTCTCCACGAGCATTATTTTTGCTGTTTTGCAAATTTTGTTTTTGCCTTAAGTTATTTTAAGTCTCTTCGAAGGCTTCTTGCCTCAAAAGTCATTTATTTTATTTGAGGTTAATAACTTGTATATCTCCTTAGGTTTCTTTTAGCTTTGAAGGTTTTGGCCATTCGTTTCTTCATTATTTCAACCCTCAATTGGAGGTTTTTGCCTAAGGAATATCTTCCATTTTGAGGTATCCTTCGCTCTTCGAGGGTACTTAGGCCATCTATTTGAATTACCTTGAGGGTTTATCTTGTATTAAAGACTTTTTGCCTTGGTAAGGAGATTGGTTCTCTAGCTCCCCTTAAGGGTTCCTTCGACTTATCAAAGGGTTGCTTAGTTCTTTGTCAAGAACTTAGGTTCCTTAATTGGGAAGACTTTTACCTATCAAATAGGTCTTTTTGAGTGTTAATTCCCCTTTGGGTATCTTTTGTCTTCGCAAAGGTTGCATAGTTCTTCATCAAGAACCTTTGTGGGTCCCTTAGAAGGGCTTTTTCCTATCAAGCAGATCTTTTATTCCTCACAAAAAATGTTTTTGCCTCCCTTAGAAGGACTTTCGCCTATCAAGCAGGTCTTATGTCTCCTTGTAGGAATTATTTTGCCTTAGTGATGGCTTATTCTTCATCAAAAACATAGTTTCTATCTTGGAAGGTCTTTCGCTTATCAAGATGGTCTTTACTAAAATTAATTAAAAAATGCTCAAATTTGACTCAAAAAGCTATATTTTCATTGATTTCCTTTCATTGGTAGTACATATTTAAGTGTTGTACATTCCATGTATGCGATAAATCTATACCTTCTAGAGTTTGTAGCTTGTAGGTGCTAAGTCCTATGAATTGTTGGATTCTGAAAGGGTCTTTCCATATTGGGGCCAGTTTTCCCATTCTTTCTCTTCGATTAGTCACCTAGAGACTTCTCATTACTAGGCTTCCCACATCAAATTGTTTAACCTTGACCTTTTTTTAAAATAATTGGTCTCCATATTCTTGTATACTATTGTTCAAATGATTATCTCTTCTCTCAATTCTTCCAGTAGGTCTAAACTAATCCTTTGTAGCTTGCCATTTTTCCTCATCATCACAGTAAAAGACCCTTCTAGTGGGTAGGCTTATATCCACAGGGATCACCGCTTCAGAGCCAAAGGTCAAAGCAAAGGGATTCTCTCCTATAAGCTCTATGATGGTGGTTTGGTAGGCCCATAGTATATGGAAAAACTCTTTTACTCAGTCTTTTCCATACCCCTCTAGTATTTGGTTTATTCCTTGGAGGATAGTCCTATTTGTTACCATTACTACCCATTTGTCTGAGAGTGAGCAACAGAGAAGAAGTGTTGCTTAATGTTCAGTCCTTCGCAGAAGTTCCTTATCTTTGCATTGTCTAATTGTTTCTTATTATCCCTTATGAGCTGATATAGGATTCCAAATGTACAAATGATGCTCTTCCAGATGAACTTGGTTATGTTATCTGCAGTGCCAACGGTTAAGCTTCTATCAACTTTGTGAAATATTCGATCGCCACCACCAAGAACTTCTTCTATCTTGGAGCCATTGGGAATGGACCAACTATATCAATCCACCACTTAGAGAAGGGCCATGAGTTATAGATAGGACTTCTTTATTCCTTGAAGCCTTCACTAAGTTTGCAAATTTTTAGCATGAGGGTAATTTCTTTACTAGGGCCCTTACATTTGTCTTTATAACCATCCAGTAATACCTTTAACAAATTGCTTTGGCTATCAGTGCCCTTCCCCCTATATGTATCCCCTATGATTCCTCATGGATTTCTTAGAGAACATACTCTGCTTCACTTGGTCTAAGACACTTGAGCCAAGAAAGTGAATATGCCCTTTTGTACAAAGTGTTATAATGGAGGGAAAAGTAAGCACTGCGCCATTTGATTTTCTTCGCCTCTTTTGAGTCTTGTGGAAGCTCGTCCTTCTCTAGATAGGATTTGATTTGATAAATCCAACATGGTTCTTCTACTTTAACTTCCAGGACCTCTCCACCTTGGTTTATGCTTAGGGTTGCTAGGGAGCCCATGAAGACTCTATTGGGGTACCCTGAGAGGTGTGTTACTGCTAATTTTCTTAGGTTGTCCGCTCGGTAATTTTAGAGCCTTGGGACCTTTATGTACTCCACCTTCATCCCTTTGTCTTCCAGCTTCTGGGTTTGTTGTTTGACTATCGCCAGGTATTTCACCAATTCTTCCTTCCTGGCTACAAATATCCCATATACATGACCCAATACTAGCTATGAGTTATTGCAAATACATAGTTTTTCTACCATCAAGAAATCAACCAGTTTGAGCCCATGCACTAAGGCTTCATATTCTACCATGTTGTTTGTGGTTGAGAAGTTAAGCTTTAGGGCATACTTCATCAGGAGCCACTTCTAAGGGCAGTCCCAATCTTGTTGTTATGAGTGTATTTTTATATATTTTTTTGATATTTTAAGTTAGTTTTTATCCAAAATTGTATTTAATCAGTTTGTTTAGTGGTGTTTAGTGAAGTTCAGGAATCCATGCAAAAATATTATTTTCAAAACAAAAGGCGAGTTTCCTGAACGAGATAAAATAGAGGAGACAATTTTTAGAGGTTCTAAGAAAAAAGAACTAAGTACGAGGTGGTGCAGAATGGCTAAAAACTCATACAAACCAAGAATGCTCGTACCGCTCTCTATTCTGAAAGGCTCCTTTTCTACGGGGTCATACATACACTGTAAAAGGACGTGTGGGAATGTTTACTACTCTCTGAGATTGAGTTCATCCTCTATACAGGCTCACGCTAAGTATTGATTAGGCCATACGCCAAGCTTTGGGACGCACCACTTGTTGGACTGAATTTGAGCTATTATACAAGGTAAATGTGTCTATACGAGCTCATGCACATCCAATTAGATCGTACAGCTGCAAAATTATGGCAATTATAAATACATGTTTTTCTGTGACTTTAGATATTCAATTCCGCACTTTTCAGAGAATTTAGATGTAGATACTCTGATTTAGAGGGTTCAGACTCATTCTCTTGAGATTTGATCAAGTACTTTAATAGATTTCATCAATTTAGCATAGAATTAGCTTGTTTTAAAGCTGAAATTCTTCAAAGATATTAAGAATTTTTGCAATTCTCTTTGAGATTTATTTTCTTAACTGATACATTAATTCTTCTTTGGGTAAACATTGTTGTAAGAGATTAGTCATGTTTCCTTTTAATTTTATTATTGATTTGTTAAGTTCTAAACTCATTATGAGCAAAATTATTCATTATCTAGAGATTAAGCATGAAGTAGTCATGATATGAATGATAATGATTAGGTTCTTTTGCTTGATTGAATTAATTTAATGATTATGAAACATTACTTGATCAGCAATAAGTTTAATTAACAGTTTGGGTGATGGAGCAAGAGTGGAAATCCAAACCCGAAACTTATTCAATTGAGATTCTAAAACAAATTAGAAATATAAGTTTTATGATTAAATTCAATGTTTGATGCATGTTTTCTTTAGATTACTTCTATGAATGTGATTGGTAGTAGAATAAGCTCTATTTAATGATTGTATTGAACATTGGATCGTTTGGCATAATTGATTTACCTGATTGCTTAAGTTCATATATGATTGACTATGGATTGTTGATCTCTAGATCCATTCATATTGTTGTATTAATATATCTTTATTTTCTTGCTTTATTTTAATTTCTAGTTAACTTTACAAAATCCAAATTCCATTTACTTTTATTGTAAGTTTGTGAAACAAATCAATAACCTAACACGAGTTCCTTGAGAATATGACCTTGGGTCCTCAACCTATGCTACAATAGCTCGTATACTTGCGGTCGATATTGGACAATATATTTTGGGGCGAACACCCATTGGTGTTAAGCACTTGCTCCATCAACATAGAGCTCCCATATAGTTGCCAAGTCTATCTCTCCTTTGCTTTTATGCTCTTATCTCTCTGCTTCACTTTCCTCCATGAATGAGCATTCTGATACGAAATATGCTAGTGTTTGAGCTTTGATAGCAACTCGCGGGCGGTATTGTAGGCTACATTGTTTGAGCTCTACAAACCAATATAGAATTCTTCTTGAGGTCTCTGGTTTGTGCAGAGTTTTTTGAAGAGGCTTGTTTATCACTACTACTCCCTAGTGAGCTTGGAGATAAACTTTGAATTTCCTGCATGGCAAGAGAAGAGTGTCAGGCAATTTTTTTAATGGGAGAATAATTGAATTTGGGTCCTTATAGGACTTTGCTGAAATAATATATTGGCTTCTGAACTCTCACCTCCTCTCTAATCAGTACTACTCCAACTACATATGGAGATGTCGAAAGATAGATGAGCACTTTCTCTCTTGGTAGTGGTCTGCTAAAAACCTTCTCCAAATTCAGGTAAGATTTAAGTTCTTCGAAGGATTTTTGGAAATCTTCAATCCAATAAAAGTCAACATTCTTCCTCAGCTTTCTAAAGAATGGCAACTACTTCTCTGTCGCCTTCGACATGAATCTATTGAGAGCTACTAACCTTCCCGTCAACTTTTGTGCTTCTTTTACATTCTTTAGAGTTGGCATCTCTAAAATGGCTTCCACTTTGTCCGGATTCGACTCAATTCCCTTCTCACTCATCTGATAGCCAAGGACTTTTCCTCTCTAAATGAAGAAGGTACATTTCTCTGGATTTATCTTTATTCCATTCTAATTCATCACTTCAAAAATTTCTCCCAAGCCCCTAATATGCCCTTCAAAGCTTATGGTCTTCACTATCATATCGTCTACTAGACCTGTTCAAGGGCCCGATTACCAGCCCGAAAATATTCGGGCTTAGACAAAAGTATTTTTATACAAGTCCAGCCCGGTCCGAGTCCACTTCAAAGCCCGAATTTTTACGGGTGGGCTTGGACTGAGTATATCATGCTTGAACCCGGCCCAATTTATAATATATATGTGAAATAAAGTATAATTATTATATATAAATATATATTGTATAATATAAATAAATATATACAAACACTGTTTTTCATAAGATTTTTCAGTTTTAGTCAATAATTTTATTAAAATTTTCTTAAATTTTTAGTATTTGGATTAGATTTTTTTTTTAATTTTCTTTGTTTTGTAGATTAATAACCAGATGAATTGGAGGAATCTTACTAAAGCTTCATATAAACAAGAATAGTTTTTCCTCTATACAATTTGTATATGAGTATGAAGTAATTAATTATTGAAATTGGTTTTGAAATTCAATTCTGGACTTGATTGAGTATCCAGTACGACGAATAAAATATTAGATGATTGTAATTCTATACTTGTAAGCTAAGATAGAGTTAAAATTTGTAATCATATTCATACCTTGAAGAAAAAGGTTACAGAATTATTGAAATTTTTTTACATAAGTATATATATAACTTCAATTATTAATTTATATTTTATATAAATACATTTATTTTTTTTTACTCAAATATATAATTTAAAAACTGAAGCCCGGTATAAACCGGAATCTAGCCCGCACCCGAACCTTAAGTGGGCTCGAGCAGGCTTGGACATGAATATTAAAAAAATCAAGTCCGGTTAGGCCCGGCCCGGCCCGACCCGCAAGATGAATAGGTCTATCATCTACCTACGCCTCCAGATTCCTCCCCAATTGATTCTTGAAGATCCTATTTACTAATCTATGATAAGTTACACCTGCATTTTTGAGTCCGAAAGGTATGAACGTATAGCAATAGGTTCTTTTATCTATGATGAAGGCAGTCTTTTCTTCATGCTCGGGGTCCAACTTGATATGGTGATAGCCTTGTTTGGCATCAAGGGAGGAGAGATATTTGTACCCCGTTGTGGAATCTACTAGCTTATAAATCATCAAGACTGGATATGAGTCTTTTTGACATGCCTTGTTAAGTTTGGTGAAGTCTACACACATGCGGTAGCTTCTGTTTACATTCTTCACTAGAACTACATTCGCTAGCCACTCCAGATATAGGACTTCTCGAATGAACCCGGCTTCTATAAACTTGTTCACTTCTTCGTCGATCACTGCTTGTCTTTCCATACCAAAACATCTCTTTTTCTACTTAACCTGCTTAAAGGACTGTTCCACATGCTACTTGTGTCTGATCACTTCCGGACTAATACCTGACTTTTTTGAGGAATCCCAAGAAAACTTTTTCTTATGGCTCGCCAAGAACCCTTTTACTTCGACTTTTCCTGCCAATTATATATTGACCTTTATGCACCTCTTTGGTCTTTCTTCTTCCACTAGGAATGGTTCTAGTTTCCCCTCTGATTGGGCTCTTCAGCCCTCTTCTACCTTCACCTCTTCCTGGATCAAGCATACCTCCTCAGCCTTGATGCACACCATACTCTTCCTCTTCTGAGTGAACTCTGTTTTGAATTCTTACTTGTGGGTGCTATATATGCAAGGCTCGGTCCCATCTGGTAAACAAACCTTCTCTCTTCCCCTTTGAACACTAGGGTCTGCATCTAGATCATGGATTAATAGCCTACCCATCAGGACATTGTAAGTTATTGGCATCTTTACCATTACGAAGAGCGTCATCATCATTACACACTTAGAATCCACTCCTATGGTGAAGGGCAATTTGATGTATCTTGCTACTAGTATCTCATTATTGTCTAATGTCTTGACTAGGTTTTTAATCTTTTTCAACTCATACTCTTTTATCGCCATCTTCTGATGGGCTTCATAGGACAACAGGTTGGCTGAACTCCCATTATCCACCAGAATTATTTGCACATAATTGGCAATGATTGTCTTAATGATAATCGAGTCAGCTCTTCTGGGTACCACCATCCCTTCCTCTTCAGCCCACTACTTCTGGCCATTATAGAACCCAAACTCTAGTGTTTCTTTACTTTGAGTGATCGCTTTGCCCTTATTGTTACTTGTCACTCCCGAGGTTCCCCGGTGATGCAAGTAATATCCCCTACCATTCCACCATTCACTATATTCAAACTCCCTTTGGTCCCTCACAAGCCCCTTTAAGTAGCCTTGGTTAATTAACCTTTCTATCTCTTCCATAAAGTTTCTATAAGTATCCATGGTGTAGCAATGAGTGTTATGGAACTTTCAAAACTTTGATTTGTCCCTATTATCAAGTTCTCTCCTTATTCACTTTGACCATTTCCATATAGCTTAGTCTTGAAATGCTACGAAGACCACCTCAATCCTTGCATTTAGGGGGGCGAGCTCTGTCACATTAAAGGTTCTCCTAGCGGGCTCCTTCTCCTTCTCCTTTGGCTAGGAAATTACACTCTTGGAGCTGTTTGGCCCTCCTATTTCCTTCTTCTTTCTTTTCTTTGTAAGGGTGTCTTCCTCTTCTTCCAACCTTTTTTGAGTTTACCCTAAAAGCATCATCTTGCCTGATGTACTTCTGAGCCAAAGTCATTGCTTCCTCAAGGCTACTTGTCTAGTCTTTTGAAAAATTCTTGAAAGTCTGTGTGCATGGTGCACTTCTGCAAGGCTTTTACCGCTCTCACCTTGTCTAACTGAGTAACTTTCAAGGATTCATTGTTGCACCTAGCTAGGAAATCCGTCACTAAAAACCTTTTGGCCTTGCTTTACAAGCTCCAAGGCCTACATTTGCATCTCTATTAGGATGCTTGTTATGAACTTCTTCATGAAACTTTTCGCTAGCTGCTAAAAGTTCTCAATGTTTTCCTCCTTCAAGTTATAGTACTACTTGATGGTCATCCCGTCCAATGACTCCCTAAAAGCCCTAAGAAGTGCTTCATCATCTCTTGTTTGCAATTCCACTTCGTGTTTATAGTTCAGAACCATTGTATTTGGTGATCTTGCAGGTCTTGAATTTGCTGGGCATTTGGTACTCTACTACCCTTCTGATGAATGGGGATTTTAGCTTGATTATCAAGTCTCTATCTCCAGACTTTTCTTTCTTCTAAGTTCCTCCATACACTGCTTCACCATTTCTCTAACGTCTCGAGAGGATTGATTTGTGGCCTTATGCTCTCTGTCTTTCCACCTCTTTCAAGACCTTCTACTATGCTCCCTCTTAGAGTGATTCACTCTCCCCCTTTCACCCTCTCTCCCCCGCAGGTCTAGATTTACTTGAATCTTTTGAGCTTTCTTCATCTCCCTCAACATTCCGCCCACTTCCCTCCTTCGCCTTCTTCCTTCCCCCTTGCCTTCTGTTTCCTTTATGTCTACATTATTTCCTCCAACAGCTCTTATCTCAGACTTTAGCCTGCTCGTCGATGCCTGAGACCTATCCCTACTCCTCCTTACGAGGTTTGGAACAACCTGATTCTTGTTGTTTTTACTTGGCTAGTAAGTGTATTCGCATGTACATATTGTCCCATAGTGCTCTGATTCTGTAGGAGTTGTATTAGAGGAGTTAGTGCACCTAGAACATTTT
>CAOJBK013886185.1:0-10580 GCA_948294925.1 Codiaeum variegatum
ATAAGTAATTCTTAGCTCAAATACTGGGTAAAAACCTAAATGTAACTCATAATAAAAGACATAAAGAAGAAAGTCATTATTTCTCTCAAGAAGCTGGTTTGTAATAGTCATAAACTGAATATAAAGTCTATGCAAAAAGTAAGCAATAGTAGCAACTAATGAGATGGGAACCCAATGATTCCTGAAGTTACCTCTACTGCCAAGCCAATGCTCGATTATCCCAAAATAATGAAGGCATGCAATATCTCAATTCAACTAAATAAGCAAACCAAAGGAAAAGGACCAAACACCCAAAAAATGTATTATGCACACACTTTAAGACCACAAAGCAACAAGGAAAAGGAAAATGCCTTAAAATTACCTTCCTTTTAGAGTCTGCATAATTTATAGACACAAAGTGAAAAAAAAATGAAGCTATTTTGAGCTTTCACTACTCTCCTTTCAATGCTCCTTGACCCACAAAAACCAAGTGAATCCAAAAGCTAATCACATTTATTTAAAGTAGATTGAATTAAACTATCATCTTATCATTACATAAGGTGTACATGTAGAACAAAGTTGTCGAGAAAATCTGGCAAAAAAAAAAAGAGCATAGAATTCATAAAGAATGGAGGCAAAAGATAAATTGAAACATATTGGGGCTAGCACATTTCATTGAAATTGACATAGAAATAAACCTATAATTCTAGAAATTAAATGAAGAAACATAGACAAATAGAATAAAACATGAAGAAACATCACAAATCAATTTGATGGCACTGTACTTAGGACCTCTATAGAACCACATGAATGCACAATACAAAGATTCATGCACATAGACACCTAAAGTATAAATCCATAAGAACACATAGAGATAAAATTCAAACATAGACGTAGACCTTAAAATAATAAATCACTATCATCAAAATATAGTGCAATTTTGACCATAATCCATGAAAATAGCTCACTATGTGTCATGAACAAAATTCAACAATAGAAGAAACGAAAACACAAAAATCATTCATTTTGAATCAGAAACTCAATTTCAGGTTCCAGGTAAGCAAAGTAAGCCATTCAATAAATTTGAAATATTAAGACCTACAAATAAACATTTTAAGGCATTCAACTAAGATACTAGCGACGAACATAGATCAATGACAAAGAGAACCATTTTCCCGTGAAATTTGAAGAATAACAGTAAATGAGAGAATGAAGTTACCTAACTTACCTTCTCACTCGTTGAAGATGGAGCGGAAAGCTCACTCTCTTCAGTTTTTAAGGAGGCCATGGCTCGGTTTGAGTAATAGAGCTTCGATGGGTTTTGGACTAGGAGGATTCGCCGGTCTTTTGAAAATCATCTTCCCTCTTTCTTCGTTGGAGAACACTCCACAAGTACCAAATCTCCTCCACTTTCCAACGAGTTTGGCCAGAAAATCATTTAAACGTTGCTATCGGTGAAATTTCAATTCAATCTATCCCACCGCCATTGATTTCCTCCTATACTGTCGCTGTCATCCCCCTGGAGTCACCGGAGAGTAGGTCGTCAGCTGGTGTTCGAAGGAGACGAACCCACGGCTCTTCTCTCCCTCTCTTGATGCCTTACTCTGTCACGCTCTTTATGGTTTGGCAGAAATAGGTTTGGTGAAAAGTTATTTTTATATTAAAACTTACCGACCCGCTACTGACCCAAAATTTGGTCGGTAAATTTATTCATTTATCTGCTAATTTTAATGAAGAAAATTTGATTTTATGCCTTATACTAATTGAAGACTTACTAACCCAAAAAATAAGTCACTAATTAACGACCCAATTAATTCATCAGTAATTGGTCAGCATAATTTTGGTGGGAACCCAATAAATTATTGCTGCCAATTTAGTGACGACTTACCGACTTCAAAATTGTGTAAGTAATTTAGTGACTCATTTTTTGGGTCGGTAAGCCGTCAATAAATAATTTATATTTTTTTCCCTTATTGCATCACAATTTGGTCAGTGTGTGTCACCCAAAAAATAGGGTCAGTAATCGGGGTCAGTAAATCGCAGTTTTCTTATAGTGTGTGTCCCTGGATCTAGCTTGGATCTCTCCAATGGTCATCATTTTTAGGGCTCCATATGGATCTTTCACTCTTAGCTATAGGCTGAGCCATTGTTAGGAGCTCTTAGTCTGGATGAGAGGAGTGGTATATAGGCCAAAGCCATCAACTGCTTTTACTGGTGGAGATATAGGCAACCGTCGCCACTCCGAGTGATACAGTCGCAATATGAGGAACTATAGTTCTAATCTAAGCTAAACCTAAGGTTTGATGGAGCAAAGAGATAATATTTTGAATGTTGATGACCGAATGGCTAACCTTAGAATTTTGAGCCCCTTTTATAGTTTCCTAAGGCGGTGGAAACCTGCCCTAGAGTTAGCACATTCGGGCTTGGGCTTTGGAGGTGTGTTTCCTATGCCTAAGTCTTTGCCTAAGGGTCCTGAAGGCAAATAATCTAGAGCCTTAGGGTGTGGGTTTTTCTTTAATTGCTCTTGGCCTTGGAAGATTGGAAGAGATTGTTGCTCAACCATGGGATAAGTATCTTGCTTAGGGGTATAAAGTTCAGGGCCTTGTCGAAATCCTCTTGGTGACTTTGACCTTTGCTAAAAGGCCTGGAATATAGGCCTAGGGTAAGGGGTTTGGGCCTTTGGGCCTAAAGCCTCACCAAGGGGCTTGGTTTAGGGCCTATATGGAGCCCTAACCCTTGATGACCTTGGGCATTGCCCGAGAACTAAAATAAGGACCGGATCATGGTCATAGGGTTTAGACCCATGAAAGTTCACATAGGAGCCCTTATGAAAGTTTAAGATCCTTTTTTGAAGAATATGGGCTCTTAAAATCACTACTTAGGCCTGACTATAGGCCAGTGTAAACAATGCACTCTGCATCCCTTACCGAGGTCTCTAAATGTTACTCAGCTGGGGATGCAACTACACTGGCCTTAGCCACTTTTGGTATTACATCTTCACCGGTACTGGCTCAAACATTGGTTGTAGTTTCATAAGTGGCCTTAAGTGTCTTGTCAACTATCCTTTCACCTTCTAAAGTTTCAACTCCTTTCCTGCCTAAAGCTTTGCCTCAGTGGAAGGGTCGCTCCATTAATGGGGCTATATATATTCTCCTTCCTTAACCATTTCTCTCACCTTCTGCTAAAAATGTGGAATAACTCTCAAAGCAACTTTGCTTATTTTTTTTCTTAGTAAGTTCTTTAATTTTTCTTTTAACTCCTTTAGATTTTCATTTATCGCTTAGGGATTTTTCTTTTTCGGGGAGGATAGTCCACCTAGGTAAGCCATGAGAACTTAGTATCAGTTTGGGAGAGGTCACCTATGGTCGGGACTTGGGTAGTGTTTAATAATGACTTTAGGACTTGGTACCTCTGGAGGAAATCCTCATTTCATGATGTCTGGATCGATGTAGGTATTGATAGGGTCTGAGAAATGTGTTTGGATCTCTTACCGACTAATCGCCCTTTATTCTTTCCAGCCTTGTTGTTCTGGTCCCTAGAAGCAACGTCTTCTCATTTAGGTCTAGCATGATGACCCTTACTCTTTATGATATCATTGTCCTCCTAGGGGTTCCCATTACTGGCAAACCTCTTAATCCCTATTCTCTTCTTGATGACTCTTCCTCTATTTCTCTCTAGAGGACTTCTTATCAACGCTTTTATATTGATAATCGAATCCATCAACAAGATCCTTCTCTCGAAGAGCATGTAGCCTTTCTCTTTCATTTTCTTTGTAAATATATATTCTGTACAGCCTTAGTAAAGGTTAAAAAATAATACCTCCGAGTACCTAAAGCCTTAGCTTTTGAGAAGAGGTATGACCCTTGCTACCTCATCCTTTCTAACATGTACATAAGTTTGAACCAAATTCTCTTTGGCCATGGAGTACCTTTATTCTCCTATCTCAGGGGCCCAATATGGGATCTTCAGCTCTGGCTAATGCCCTATTTCCCTGAATACATTGATGTGCTCGATACTGAAACAATTTTCCCACTTATGGTCAATACCTTCGCACGGGGACCATTCTTAACCTTTCTTACAAAGAAGTAATGGAACACCTCTATTCCACCCCTAGGATTCATAATGAGCACCTTAGCATCTTGAAAACTGCCGCTTATAACCTTAATTAGACTCATTTTTTTTCCTTTTGAGTACAATCTTCACATTACTAATCCACTTGTTCTCAAGTAGGCCGATTCCTAAGAAAGTGCTCTCACCACTCGAGACCTACTAGTTAGTACTTCTTTTGATTCAAAGGGTGGAGTTTAGGTGTACTCCCCGTAATTATGCTCTCAAAATTATGGCAATCGCCAGGAGTACTCTTCTTTGACCATCTTCTCCCTTAATCAGCTCTCCCGTACCCAACTCTCCATCTCTAAAAATCAGTTTTATCAACATCTAGAGCTTTATAATTCTCAACTTAAGGAGTTGCAGATTGATGATATGGTAGAAAGGCCTTTCGTAACCCCTAAGTTTGGGACCTGGTGGGAGGGATACATAAATAGAACCTTTGTCAAAGACTTTGAAGTCGTTTGGTCTAGATTGTAATTTTCAGCAAAGGTTACTAACTACAAGCCTCCTCCTGTGTAGGATCTCGGCCTGGGATGTCCTAGAGGTGTGTGCCTTAGGCAAATTTGTAAGTTTAAAAAGTTCTATAAAATAAACTATCACATAAAACCATGCTTTATACATAATAATGGCTAAATATAACTAATTTTCACTTTTAGTATTAGCCATTATTCGATTCAAATTGCATTTGATATGCTTGTTTCTATGTTTTTTTAAAGCTTTTCTAGGTCTAAATATCAATCCAGAGCTAACCAAAGCAAAAACATCAAATTTAACACGCAATTGGAGAAAAAAAAGTTGGAACATGGCATTAAGGGCAGTCATGGCTCGATTCCAGTTGTGTTCAGAGCCCGTGACTGCCAGGAGGGGTGTTATACCATGAAAAGCAAGGCATAAAAGAGATATAATAGCAGTTATCCTTTTCACGTCCTGGGTCACTACTGTGACTAGAGGCCGTGATTTTGAAGAATGCTACCATACTGAAAAATAGACAATGAGGAATCTGTCACGCCCTTGATCACGGGCATGACTCAAGATGTGACCACCTAAAAACTAAGCAGTATAAATAGTAGACAACAGAAAAACTTAGGGGACTTTTTGACAATTTTTGGTTTTCTTAGTTCAAAACCCTAGGAGAGCTAAGTTTCCAAGAAAAGGTCATCAAGAAGCAAGATTCAAGGAAGATTAACACTTCAAGATCAAGATTCAATAAGGGTATTTATAGTTTGGGTATAGATGTTTAGAATCCATATGGGTTTCTTGACTCTTTTCTCTTTCTCTTTTGTTTTGCGTTGTAATCTTATTGTTATAAGCTAAATACATTTAGTCTACCTAATTAGATGAGTATTTGACATTTGTATGGATTAATTAATTATTTTTCTCAATGAACATTAAGGGTTTTCTTCTAGTATTGATTTTGATTTAAATTTTTTGCACTATTCATCTTTAATGCATGCTTATGGATGATTAATGTTACCTAATCTTTGCTAGAGATAGAAAGTCTAGGTCTAGAACACTTAAAATCAATTGGGCTTACTGTGCTTGCTAGAGATAGAAGCATGGATGCTTAAGGTTTATGTGTATTTCACAAGTTCTTAATGTTTTTCTTAATTGACAGGTTGTGAGAAGAGATTCCAACCTTTACTTAGGAATTAGGGGTTTGCTTGCTTGAGGAAGATTCAAATCTATTGTTTTTTTTATGAAAACCCACTTGTTGTTGACTTTGAATTTCATTGAGTTGTTGATTACCCATGCAATTTTTTCAAATATGAGTCAAAGTCTAAGTAACTATTCTTCTCAATGAATCTTATTCTTGTGTTTAATTTTTGTTAAATTGTCAATTAGTTAATTTAAAGTTTTAAGTTTAAGTATTTAGTCATTAATTCAAGCTAAATTTATTATGAGCTAGACAATAGACTAGGTGATTGAGCTAATGCTCGAGAGATTTAACCTATGAAATCCTTTGGGAGAATGATACTGGCACTCACCAGTTGTATTACTTGGTACGACCTCGTGTACTTGCGGGTGTTGCAGCGGAAGCGCAACAAGTTTTTAGTGCCGTTGCCAGGGATTGTGTGTGCGTTTTAATACAATTAACATTAGCAACAAAGCCAAAGCTATTGATTTAGTCTTTTTATTTTTTTAATTTAATTTTTGGTTATTCGTGATGTTGTATCTCAGGTAATTGTAAGAGTTGTGCTGGTGGTCATCAAGTGTAATAATGTAACATGTTAGGATCCATGGGGTCAATTGGCTCAAGTGGGGGCTAAGAACAAGCAAACTACATGGGAAATATGCAAAGGAGAGGACACAACCCCTATTTAAATACTTTAAATTTTGGGTGGAGAGGTCATCCTAATTTCTTATGGAGGAATAACAATAAGTAAAGGGCTCCTCCACCTGGATTTTAACCAAGGCCTCCCATGCCTCAACAACAATCCCCTCCGCCTAAGAAATCAAGCTTAGAAGAGATGATGGAGAAGTTTGTTCAATCAATGGACACTAGATTCCAAAATGAAGAGGCAATTAATAGAAACACTCAAGCCTCTTTACAAATTTTGGAAAATTAAGTGGGCCACATCACAAAGCTTCTAAGTGAAAGGACACCCGGTTCTTTACCAAGTAACACTGAAACTAACCCATGGGCGGAACTTAAAGCAATCACTCTTAGGAGTGGAACGAGGTTGAAAGAGGTGGCAAAACAAAAGGTTATGGTCTAAGTGGTGGGTGAGAGTAAAGGTGAATTTGAGAAAGAAAATGAAAGTGAAGAAATGGGTGAAGAAAAGAAAGTTCAAGAGAAAGAGGTCAAAAGGCCTAAATCTTCAGTCCCTGAATACAAGCCTTGAGTGCCCCATCCGACGAGGCTTAGACAAAGTTCGGTGGATCCTGATTATGGAAAATTTCTATCCCTCTTTAAGAAATTACATATTAATATCCCTTTGGTTGTATCTCTTTTATATATGCCAAAGTACACTAAGTTTTTGAAGAATTACTCATCAAGAAGGGTAAGTTAGAAGAGGTGTCCATTGTGCAACACTTGGAGGAAAGTTCAATGAACATCAAGAAGCTACCCTAAAAGCTTAAAGATCCAAGCAATTTCACTATCCCTTATACTTTAGGTAGCTTATATATTGAAAAAGCATTGGCCGATCTTAGGGCTATTGTAAGCCTAATGCCATACAAGGTTTTTAAGGCTGTAGGTTTGGGCGAGCCTAAGACAACACATCTTAGCATTCAATTAGTGGATAACTCCACTATTCACCCTAAGGGGGTCATTGAAGATATGTTGGTCAAGGTCAGCCACTTTGTATTTCCTATGGATTTTATGGTTGTGGAGATGGAAGATAGTATGGATAACTCTCTCATATTAGGTAGACCATTTTTGGCCACATTCCGGGCCATCATTGATGTGCATGAGGGCAAAATGACCTTTAGAATTGGAGATGAGAGCATTATCTTCCAACTCCCAAAAATTCATACTCAGACACACACCTTTGAACATGTTAATTCTTGTATATCAATGGATAAAAATAAGAGTTTAAAGGAAAAGTTTAACTTAGTTGATAATATTATTGTTAAGTGTCTGCAAAAGCATAAAAAATAAATATCGGAGGGTAAGGAAATGGAGACAGAGGAACTTTTTAAGGGCAAGGTTGTGAAGCCCAAGGTTGGGGTTAAAATGAAGGTGACTAAAAAGTGTAAAAAAAAAAAGCAAAAGGTAAAGATCAAGCAAGGGGATAAGGTATGACTTCCTATATCTCTTCTTGAGTCATGTTTGAAGTTTTCAAGTTCAAAACTTCATGGTGCAATGAATATGGCATGTGTTGTGTTTGAGAAATTTGGGTGCCATAGAGTTTTTGGTAAGGCGCAAGAGGTAGGGTGAAAACCTCACCTAACGTTCAACTAAGACGACATTAAAGAAGCACTTGGTGTGAGGAAACCCACTAATGAAAAAAATTTTATTTTGCTTTTCCTAATTTTAGTTTAATTTTCTTATTTTTAATGAGTAATAAGATAATATGCTCGATTGAAGATTTTTGCAGGAACTTTGTGCTTAAACCGATGTGAAATGGTATGTAGTTCGACCCATAGAAAGTCCCAAAAATCCGTGGTACAAACCAAGGGGTAATTTAGGGTAAAAAATGAATGAAAATATTTCTTTGTGTATTGAAAATTTGAGTGGTGCAATAGCTTCCCAAGAAATCATGGTCTGAAGTCACAGCCGTGACTAAAGGCGTGATTTTGAGGGAGGCTACTGTATAGAGGTTAGGCATGCTTAAGTAGAGTCATGACCTGGATCACGGTTGTGACTGGAGGGCATGATTATGACTTTTGCTACTATTTCTTAACACCCAATCACAGGCAAAAGTCACGGCCGTGACTGAGCCCGTGACCTTGATAAAATTATGCAGAAATAATGGGGCCCACATAAAAAAATTACAGTTTTAAAACTTTTTTCACCCCCAAAACTTCATTTTTTCACGATTTCTACAACTCTCAACCTCTCAAATCACTCTAGTTTCTTCTAATTCCTTACAAACCTCATGGATTCAAGGCTAATCTTCAATTTCTTTCAAGATTAATCAAGGTTTTTCTTCTTTTTGTCTTTTAATTCTTGGATTTTAACTATTTGTTTAGTTTTAGGGTTTTATGCTAGAAATTACATGTTAGCCTTTTATTTTGCATTTTAGTTTCTTTGTTTGTGTTAATTGATATGTCTACATCTTTAATTTCAATTTAATTTCATTGGGTTATTTTCAATTTGTGTTATCTTTATAAACATAGTCTAGGGTTTTATTTTGATTTTTCTTGATAATCCTTGAGGAATTGCTATTTTAATTGCTTTAAAAACTTTGAATCCTTCATATTTAATAAATTAAGAATGATTTGAGTGTTTATTTTAGTTGGTAGTGGTGGTTAGAAATTGTGCATGCCATGTGTTCGATGAAATGCTAAAGTGACTTGGGCTTTTGAATTCACTTGAAATTCAACACTTTTTTTTTTTTTGGTTTACCTTTTAAAACATGCCCATTTCACTTTGGTTCGCTTTGGTAATATGCATGACACACCGAGCACTTTGTTCTTAATTCTTAATTTTAGGTGCTCCTAAGCCAATGTGTTCTTAGCCATATTGTTATTGGTTGTTATTGAGTGAGTTGGGTCCCTTTTAGGAATAATGGCCAAGCATTTGGTGCTTGCATCATTTAGAAACAAAACATACCCTCTCAGTTAATACTTATGTTTAGCACAATCACACACTTTTCACTCCTTGTGTTGCTTTAAAATTTTCCATGAATTAAGTGTGGGGGTGGGACTTTGAATGGGGTTCTTGGGTTTTATTTGATTATTTTCTCATTTTTCTAGGTTGGTAACAATCTATTTTTAGCCATTACCACGCTGAATCTTCATTTTTTTTTGCAAGCTAACCACTAAACACATTTTGTGTTCTTTTGCAGATAATGACTCTAAAGAAAGGCCCTTCTGTATCCCAATCCTCGAAGGCCGTAGGCAAGCACCCGACATTCTCATCCCCCGCAAAGAAATAATACAAAAAGATAACACTAGTAAGGAGACCATGGAAGGTGACAAAGAGAAAGGCCTTCAAATTCAAGGACCCAAAACTATGCTTTATTCATTACATTCTCAGTCAGTCCATTTTCTCCCACTCTCAATTTGGGGGACATGTCTACAAGCATGACCTATTCTTTCTTTACTACTTGAAGATGGATGTATGGCTAAATTTGGCCTACTCTCTCATTTAGATATTGTGTGATCAATCCATCAAAGATGCCTCAGGATGTCTCCATGGTGGTTCATTTATTACGAGGTTAGCTCAAAATTTAGGGGTGATTGAAGTAGTAGATGATATGACTATCGATGGTCATGTAGCATTGGTTGACATAGAGAGCATTAACAACATGCTCAAGAAAGACAAAGGAAGCATCGGGCTACAGTCGCAGATTCATCATCTTCTGATGATGAGGCTCCTTCTCCATCTTCTACTCTAAGAGCTAGTATGGAAGATAGTATACGGCACATTCAGGCTAACATTGGGTGCCTTCAGCGTCAGTAGTAGGACATTTTGGAGGAGCTGTAAGAGGAGCGCTGCCAATGCTCTTGGTTCACTAAGGCCTTGTTAAAACTCCTGAAGCACTACAAATTGAAGAAACCCATGCACCCATGCATTTTACTTCACCACTTAACCTGCCATCTCTTCCTCTACCCCCAGCACAAACGATCCGAGTGCATCCTCTGCTATGCCAACAACTTCAGGTCACCCTGGTGCCTCATCTTTAGCACCAATTATGGTGGACCTAAAAAGCTTGGAGCCAGATACCTAGATCCATTCTAGTAGCCCACCAGGGACAACATCACACTCAAATCCCAAGCCAACAACTGAACCCAGTTCCGATGGGGACTACGATGGTAGCGGCGATGATGAGGGTTCCTTGAGCCTAGTTTTTTAGTCGGGGGGTTATTTCTCTTTACTCTAC
>CAOJBK013886309.1:0-12485 GCA_948294925.1 Codiaeum variegatum
ACAAGACAGGCACCTATATATACATATTTTTTTTCTTCAATAAGTTATAAAACATTGCTTTTTATTTCCCCAAATCCTTTTTTTTTTCTCTTTCTGTACATTTCTTTGTTATTTAAGTTTTTTTTTAAGGTATGAATGTGATATTTTTGGTCAATTCATTTTTTTTCACTTATAATATAGTAACTATTTTTTATAATAGTAACAAGATATGCAGGGTGGGTGTTTTTTTTTCTTTTTTCTTTTTGTTAAAATTATATAAATTTGACTTATTAAAGTAGTATGACGCCCACTAGAAAAAACTTTTAAGATCCCGTCACTAGAATGAAATAAAAAAAAATATATAAAATTAAAATATTAATTTATAAATAATTAAGTTTTAATTACTTATCTAGTCATATTATTATTAAAATAAAAAGGATAAAGGTTTAATTTGTGTTGAATTTTTCTCAAATGTCCAATTAAGAACAAAATTAACTTTTGGTCTAATTTACTCATTGAATTTATAATTTTGGATCAAATCACTCCAATTATATTAAATTAGGCAAATTTTCAATTATTAAAGTTAATTTGTTTTGCTAAATTTAGCATAATTAGAGTAATTTGGTATAAAATTACAAGTTCAATAAATAAATTTGATCAAAAATTAATTTTATCATTAATTGAACATTTGAGAAAAATTTAGGTGAGAAATTGAATATTTATCCAAAATAAAAACAAAAAAGAGACCTTATCCCATGTTTAAATCATTTTTAGGTAGGTTTTATTGATACGACGAAAGTAACTAAGTTCCAACCGATTGAAACATAGTTTAGTAAATTACTATATTATATACGATCAAATTTTGTTTTTTTATATATATTATGGTACTAGTCTATCACTGACACTTTGATGTGGCTGCTTAAACCTTGAAAAATATACAAGTAAAAAAACCATTAAAAGTTGTTATAAAATTTAACGAATAGGCTAACTATTCTAATCTCATTTAACTATTTGATCTTTTTTAAGAGTAATGACTACAAATATGTTTATATTAATGAAAATTAACAAATAAATGGTGCCATTTCTATGTGTGCTTACACAAATTACAATTAGCAAGTGCATAATATTGAACAATCTCAATTATCAACCAAATTCATCGAAAAAAGAGAAAAAATCATATAAACATGAGATAGATATTAGCACTTGCAATAATACAAAATAAAATAACAAAATATCCAATATGATATCACAACAAAAAAAAAAGATTGGAAAAATATAAAGAATTAAACATAATAATTATCAACTAAAAGCATCTACGTAAGAAAATATAAATTAAGAAAAAAACACAAATCAAATGTTTAAGATGAATTCTTAAACGAATGCCATGCTTCTTGTCTTTTTTATTTAATCTTCTAACACTTTCTTTTATGTTTGGAGCAACCTATAACATGAAATTTTTAACAATTAAAAATGCCAACTATGAAAACTTATTCTTATACAAATATCTTAATTTTAATGTAACTAATAGTTACACTTACAAGTTATATTCTAGAATTATGAACTTCACGGTGAACCTTTTTCAAATATTTGCAACTCACAGACACATCCAACATATAAGTTATTTACCATAATTGCCAAAGATAGAATGAGAAACAATATAGAACTCCAATAATGTAAAACTGTCTAAAATATGTATGATAAAAAAGCATTTAAATTCATGTTATAACTTGCCTTATGATCTGTAGGGTTTACAACTAATATAATAATCTTTATTTATTTAAAATCATAAATAGTATTTGCAGTTTCGAGGAAAGGTTTATAATAATTAAATCATTAATAGGATACATCAATAAAGGTAGACTCACTGACAAAATATACCTGAATATGCCAACTCATTTAGTCACTACCAACATGAAAAATCTTTTATTGTGCAAGGTATTTCTGGAATTCTTTCAAAATTGAGTAATGAATCATCTTGTGATGTCTGTCAATGAGGTTTCAATGCCTACAACAAATATTCCTCAAAAATTGTGAGGATATCAGATGTTGTAGAACCATCAATTTTGTTGAGCAAATTATGCCAAGGTTGCCTTGGACAACACAGACCACTCTCCTAATAACTTGACAAAGAAGAAATGTAAATCAAAGGCAAAATAGTTCAAAATTGATATGACCAAAATCAAGTTTCTACCATGAAACTCATAGACACAGTGTTAAAGGAAAGTCAGAGTAAAGATGGAAAGTTTCTTATTTGAGATTAATACTATAGATATATGATTGACAATGTTCTTTGCATCTTTTACATGTAACTATATATCTCTAACTAAAAGAGTGCAGTTGAGTAATCGCACAATGAAAAAAAACAAAATCAAATCCAATTGCTTGATCTTTATAAATCTTATTATCGAATCTATATAAATTCTAGAACTTGTAAAAAAAAATTTTAAAAATTATAGTATAATAATAGATAAGAACTTCATCATCAAAAGAAACACACGTATAATTTTTGATATTATATAGCAGTATAATAATGAATCTAAAAAAGAGAGAAACTTTTGTCTTACCACACTGCTCATTTGATACAGAACCTTCAATCCCAGAGAACCATCAATCTCAAACCTAAAATATTTACCTGAAACCAAATTTGTAACTTAGTTTAATCCCCAAATCTACAACATATAATATATATACAACTCAACTCAACTCAACAAATCCTTAATCCCAAGTTAATTAGGGTCGCCTATATGGATTCACTTTTTCCACTCGGGACGATCGTGAACCATATTATCAGAAATTTTTAAGAACTCAATATCATATTGAATGACTCCACTCCAAGTAAGCTTAGGTCTATCCCTCTCTTTTTCACCCACATCTACTCTAAGGTGTTCTAATTTTCTAACTGTTGCATCTAAAGGTCTACATCGCACATGTCTGAATCATCTTAGTCTCCATTCTCTCAACTTGTCTTCTATAGGGGCAACATATAATATAACCAACGTAAAAATTTCATCGAAACTTTCATATGGATTCAAAAAATATATATAATTAATTAATTCTAGATTGGTAGCTCAATTTGCAAAAGAATCAATATATATATATAAAAAACATTTGAGAAACTAATTATTTTCTTCTCACTCAAATATGACTAACTTTATTTATGAAAGGCAAGCCTTTCTTGTTATTTGATCTAGTTCATTCGATGGTGGCTAAATCGGTTTTAAGGCATGTGCTCAATTCCAATATCTTCTAGTACTATCGATTTAGCAAAGTGAAGTGATGAAGTCAGCATTGGTAGAAAGCCTGCCAAACATATACTGACAATTACTTTATATGAGTTGAAGATCATGATTCGATTCATAGCAAAATGATAAAGATGAGACTAAAGAAGAAAAGCAAAAAAATCTAAAAAAAATAAAGCAGAAACTTACCATAAAAAATGACAACTCGTCCATTTTAGAATTCAAATAGCGTCGACTCTCCATGCCCTAATAGCACTTGCAACTATAAATAGGGACTTCTCTCTCACTCAATCTTCATCAATGTAAACATATAATATTTTATTTACATTTACAGATTAAAAAGCCTTGCTTTATTTTGGTTGATTCCCCAAAAGCATTAAACTCATAAATCAAGGTTAAAAGAATCCAAATAAACAGAGAACCTTGATGTTCGATTGATTCTGTGCCACTTCTTTGTTTGCGGGGAGAATCGGTCTTTATTTGTTTAAGATAGAGTTTGCTTAGACAGATCAAATGTTGGGGATTGGTGATTGTTTCTCTCTGGAAGTAAGAAAATCGAGTCTCTTGGCTTATGTGAAACGACGCAAATGGCAGATGAGCAAGGCAATCGCTAAGGCTCAATGTTAAAGAAACAACATCATTTCCAGATAGAGGGTCTGGCGAGATGAGTTAGGAAGACAAAAATGCCAATGGAAAGTTAAGCTTTGAGAAAAAAAAAATGCCCCTCAAATTAACAAAATTGCCAAACACTTATAATGAACAATGAAATTGGCATTCGCTTTTATTATATTAGTATTGATTTTAAGAAGTTATTTTTATCCCTTTGTGTAATGGCGTTGGAAGTTGACAATTGTATTAATTAATAGAAACATTTTTTTATTAAGTTTCTCTTGAATTATTAAATTTTTAACATTTTCATAATTTGAAATTAATTTTATTTATTATTTAAATTTGATATTCAAATTTTAATAATTATTTTTTTAATTTTACCAATAAAGTTAAATTCAATTTTATTTATATGTTAAAAATAATAACATTTGGATAAAATATTTTGGCCTTTATATTAGTGTTTTTAAAACTAGACCGATCATCGAACCGATGAAGATAACGGTTAATGGTTGGACCGATGTAATTTTTATTAATTGCATATAATATGATTTTTTAAATATTTTATTTTGTACTAAATCTTAAAATATAATACAATTATATAAAAATTTATATTTTTAGAGATAAAAAATTAATATTTTTTATGTAAGATTTCATTTTCTTTATTTTAATGTATTTTTTAAGGATTATTTTTTATTTTATTTAAAAAAATTTATAAAATCTGATTCAACCCAGTTTAAAAGTTTCTGATTTTTTGCCCAATTAAGCCAATTTTATCTGGTTCCGTCCTATCTAATTCGGTTCAACCACAAATTTAGTTTTTAGGTGGTGACCAAACTGGTTGAATCTCTAGTTTTCGATTCAACTAGTTGAACCGGCTAGTTCAATCCGGTTGTTAAAACATTGCTTTATATAATATGGGATAATTTAAAAATACATATATGCATAAAAAGGAAATACTCATTCACAAATACAATCCACCTCCACCATACATACACACAAATTTTTATTTAAGTCAACATGTATTAAGAAATAATAAATTGATAGATGACAATGAAGTTGATGTTAAATTGTTCAATAAACAATTTATGTGATACTTAAAAATGAGGTGATATAATAATTGTAGTGTGTTTGGGTCTAAATAACTTTTTTAAATATATTATTTAAAATCGACACAATTTTTAATTAATATTTACTAAAATTAGAATTATCCAATTAAAAAAGTTACCCATTAAGCGAGAAATTGACGTGAAAAAGAGCCGATTAATAAAAATTTTATCGACTCTCAAATAAGGATGAGCATTCAGTCAGTTCGATTCAACATTAAACCGAACCGAATAAATTGAAAATTAAAATTTTAATATTTTAAAAAATTAAAATAAAATTTAATATGCATCAAACCGAATCAAAATTTAAACCAAAATATTTATTTATACTCATTTTTTTCATAATTATGTAATATTTTAATAAAAATTATAGATTTTATATCCAAATATTATTATTTATATAATTATTTAGACATTAAATAGAAATATAATATAAATATTAGTAATTTATTCTAATAATTTTAAAAAAATTATAAATAATATTAATTTTATTATGTAGTAATAGAATTTCGGTTCAATTCGATTTGAATTGAAATTTTTTTTCTCCAAAATCGAACCGAACCAAAATAATTTTGATTTTCAAAAATTAAAAGCGAACTGAACCGAAAAACTGAACAAACTAAATTGATAATTTTGGTTCATTTTGGTTTGGTTTTTTGGTTTCGGTTTCGGTTCGGTTTTACTCACCCCTATCCTCAAATATGTTAGATAATTATAACTTTTTATTTTCCTTTTTTTAAAAAAAAAAAATTAGTATGTATTGATTTTGATAACTACAATGGACAATTTTATAGCCATTCAAATTAACCTTTTAAGTGAAAGTATGTATTTATATGCGTATGGGACCAAGAAAGGCGAGTGAGTGAGTTGGTTCATGTCACATTATTGTTGATTTATTGCTCCATGGAGACATCATTTTGTATTTATTGATTAAAAAATAAAAAATCCTAAAAAAAAAAATGTTATGTGATTTAATTGTAAACACTAAAAAATAAGCTTAGAATTTAGATAGACACTAAATTAAATTCAAATAATTTTAAATTTCATATAAATGGTAAACTAAGTTTTGAAAAAAAAAAAATCAGTTCAGTACCATTTTATATTTTATGTTTTTCAAAAAATATATATATATAATATTTTAAAATTTATAATTTATTATTTTTAATTTTTTTTATTTTTATTTGTTTTGGATAAATATTAAATAAATTATTAAAAATATTTTTTTATTAATTTTTTCATATATTTATTTTTAAAATTTAAAAATAGAAAAAAAATATAAAATCACGGGCCCTAAGTTTTTGTAAGAGAAAACATTGTTTTACGACGGGCCTGATTTACTTTTGTGGATTTCAATGAATTATGGTGATTTTTTTTTTGGATTTTTACACAAATGCCCAAAATAGCCGGGCAAATAACATTTTTACCGGTACCAACTTCTTTTTTACATAAATACCACTAAACATATATATATATATATTTTTTAATTTGTAAAAATATTATTTTCCTCTTGTTTTGTATTTTCACAATTTCTTTCTCTTCACGATTTCTTTATTTTTTTTATTTTCTCACAATTTGTTTTCCTCTTTATTGGATTCAAGATTTGTTTCCTCTTCTTTGGGATCAATTCAAGTTAATTGAAGATCAAGAAATTTCAAGATATTTTAACCTATAAATACTATTATATATTTTATATTTTTGATTGATTTTAAAAATTTTTACTTGTATATATTTTTATTTGAGTTTTATTTTATTTCTACTATTGTCTTCATTCAATATTCTTATAAATTATGTTTAAGAGCATGAAGAAACTATTTGTTGATGTACTGATTCAATCATTTATCTTGTGCACATTATGTGTTTGATAAAATTCCTCAAAGAATGTTATATTGATTTTTTCTTTTTTAGTTTTTAATTTGTTGCTGTTGAAAGTTGTTTTTGTCTTCGCATCCTCTTTTTTTGGTACAAAAATTTTATAATTTGAGGATTAATCATTTCAATTGATGATTAAATGTTTATTAAAATAAATTATCAAAGTTTTTTTTAGTTTTCTAGGAAAACCCATAAAAATAGTATACGTTTTTAACAAACATTATCCATTTATCAGTAAATAATATACGTTTCTTAAAAAATAATGTACATTTTTCAACAAACAATATACATTTCTCATAAAACAATATCTATTTAGCAGTAAATAATATACTTTTTATCACATCTCATGTATATGTTTTATAAAATTTTTAATTTGTATATGTTATCTTAAACATGGCTTGGATTTCATTATAACATAATTTAATATGTTGCTGGTCTTCATTCATCACAAAGGGCAATGGGATTAAATGATGAATTATCTAGATTTTGAAGTAAAGGGTATACTACTTCCAAATGACTGCAATTTCAACGAACTCATAAGTATATTAGCGAGGAGCTGAACTTCAAAAGTCAAGACATTGCAATGGACATTTAGTATATTGTCAAAAGTGGGTACCCGTCATTAAAAATAGAGAATGATGCCAACCTCTTGTTTTATTTGGAATTGAAGAAAACTGAACCCAATGTCACAAGATATCCTTTATGTGTTACATTGCTAAATAATGTGATAGAGGGTGACTTGTTTGCTTCAAGCTCAAGAACGACATCACTTGTATCATCTGAGCATCATTTAACAAATGTGGATACATCGGATACATCATATTTCATTGAATATACAAATTCAATAAGCAAAGATATTATATGAGGCAATAATATGAATAAACAAGATGAAGATCAAACTGAGTCTATTGAGTCATTTGTGATTTCTAATATAAGGCACAAAGATGTGAAAATTGGACAGAAATACAAAAACAAAGAAACATTGTCTATGGTATTGAGCTTTTATGGCATAGACAATCACTTTCAATATAGGGTGAAAAAAATCTTACAATAAGGAATATGTTGTTGTTTGTTTAAATGAGAAGTGCAAATGGTATCTAAGGGCTTCCAAGAATGGGCAGACTGAAATATTCACTACTTGGAAGTATAACAACATCCATACTTGTTCTCTATAAGTGAGATTAAGTAAGCAACGCCAAACAACAGCAAATGTAGTTGGGGAGTGTATCAAATCAAAATATCTCAATGTAAAAATGATATATACAACAACTGATATAGTTAGAGATATGAAGGATGGTTATGGTATAACTCTTAACTACTCAAATGCATTGAGGTTAAAGGATAAAGCTCTTCAAAAAATTAGAGGTAAACCAGAAGATTCATACCAGTTATTACCAAGTTATCTACATATGGTAAAAATAACAAATCCTGATTTGATTGTTGACGTGAAAAAGGAATGGTGATAACACCTTAATATTTGTCTTTATGGCTCTTAATGCATCAATAAAAGGATAGAAATATTGTAGGCCAATTATAGTTATTAATGGCACCTTTTTGAAAGGAACTTATTGTAGGACATTGCTTTCAGCACATATACAAGATGCTACATATAAGATTTTTCCTCTTGCTTTTGGTGTTGTTGATTCGGAAAATGATTATTCTTGACAATATTTTTTATATAAGTTAACAAAAGAGTTTGGCATAAGAGAGGGCATGTGTCTCATATCTGATAGACATGAAAGCATTAAAAATGCTGTAAAAAGAGTATATCCTGAATTCAATCATGGAGTATGCATGTTCTAGTTGTTAAACAATCTCAAGACAAACTCTAAGAAGAATACAAAGAAGATTAAGGATTCCTTCTTTGGAGCTGCAAAATCATACACAATAAAGCAGTTTGAGTATCATATGTCTAAGCTCATTAAAGTAGATAAGGGCATCTAACCATATCTTATATTGGATATGATAGATGGTCAAGACTCGACTCCACAAGCAATAGATACTCCACAATGACCTCAAATGTGACTGAGTTATTTAATGCAACAAATAAAGCATCAGAGATCTACCGATTACCACATTGTTGGAATACTTGCGTGCCTTAGTATAAGAGTGGATGTGGACAAATGGAAACCTCACTAAATTTACTTTCACAAGACTAGTAAAAAAAACCTGAAACAGTATTGCATGACAACAACATTCAATATTTGAAACTAAAGGTAAATTTTTATACTATGTAATACTTGGGAATTGCAATTTAATTTCTCTATGGATATATTTATTCGAGAACAATATACATTTCTCAGATAACAGTACACATTTCTCATAAAAAAAAATATATTTCTCAGAAAACAATATCAATTTTTTACAGAACAATATACACTCTTCACATAACAATATACATCTTAGCATATAATAGTATAAACTTCACATTTATTTATTTTAATACATTTTTCTCGGGTTAAACCATCTAATGAGGAGTTGTTCACTGTGTGTGAAAATGAAAACAAGAATATAGTAAACCTGAAACAAAGAACTTGCACATCTAATAAGTTTCAATTAGATGAGATATCGCGTGAGAATCAATTGCAGTACTAAGGGATATGTATCAAGATCCTTATGACTATTATTATGACTATTATAGTAAGGAGACAATGATTGCCACATATGAAGCTACGGTATATCTAATTGGCAATCAAGACACTTAGACTATACCAGATGAAGTAAAATATATAAATGTGTTTCCTTCAGAGGATAAAGCAAAACCTAGAAGACCAAAGAAAATAAGGATTAAAGAAGCATGGGAGACTAAGAATCATAACAAGCGTGTAAGATGTGGACAAGTTTGACACAATAGAAAGACATGCAGAAATTTACCAAAGAAAAAATAATTTGCAATATTTAAAGCTAGCTCATTCTTTTTATTCTTAAAACCATTAGTTGATTGATATTCTTTTATATTGGCGAGTTCAAATTTCTATCATATGTCATCAAATAGTTCACTTTTTTCCTATTAAATAGCTTATGTTGTCAGTAAACAATATACTTTAGTTGTGATTGCCACATTTGACAAATATTTTAGTTGTATTTAATATTGCTCTTACTTTCTTATTGTTTATGTGTATAAATCTTCTTTTTATTTTCATTTTTTTTAATTTTGTTGTATATTTGATTTAACTAATTAACTTTATGTTGTTATTCAATTTTAATGGTAAATACACTAATGTAACTTTTTATGGGATTCTTTATGGTAGAACCAAAACTTTATCTTATAACCTTTGATACCTAATCACAACTCTCAATTATTTGATCGGTTCATCTACTTCAATAACAAATAATCGATATTTATTATTTACATGCTTCACACAAAAGAATTTGTAAATTCCAATCTTCTAAAAGAAGCTCGAAATTATACTTGAATACTAATTTAAAAAGTAATAAATTACACTACATACAAGATGACCAAACATAGTCTTTACTATTGGATACAAATATCAAAACAATATGCTTTCTATTGTAAAGACACCATAAAAAGTATCAATTTATATGTAAAACAATATCTAATTATCAGTAAATAGTATCTATTTATCCGTAAACAGTATCTATTTACTAATAAACAATATACTTTTGTTACTATAAGAATAAAAATGAGAATAGAAAAGTCAATATTGTTATAACATGATTATAATTGTTATACCGATTTAAAGATTATACATAATTGAATACCAAAAATAAAAGGAAACCTAATTCTAAAGGAAAAAAAAAAGATAATATATAATTTGGAATCTTCATTGCAATGTGATTCTTTAAGGAATTACAAAATGATATTCATAGAAATCGATTGCAATCACCAAAACATTGAATGTTAATCAATATAAAGTCAACATGTTGATAGATTAAAAAATGTTAGAAATAAACTTTACCCCTAAATAATGCATTATCTAATTAGGCTAAGTGATACTATAATAAAGAACAATATAAATATTCTCAAATTTAATTAAATAAAACAAGGATTAAGCCTACAAGATCCTTAGTACATGCAAAAAGAATGCATTATTCTTTTACAAACATTGACTTCCTGACCTCTGAAAGTTCCACCTCAAGAACTTGTTTCCATTTGATGAAGCCAAGTAGCCAACCATATATACATTTTGGATAGATAAAATGGAAAATTATTCAAAATCACACACCACATTAATTTAGTGGTTCAAAGCCACAAAATCATCAAAACCACAAAATCAAAATAAAATTTCAAATACAAAATCCGCCAAAATTTTGCTAATGAAACATTGCTGCAACCCCCACAACACCAACGGCAAGTGACATCAAGGATCCACAATATTTTTTTTTCTAATAAACCCACAACCAAAAAATTGGTGCTGAAAATCAAGGATCCTTAACATGCCCAAAGCTATTAACCCACATCCTTAAAAATAAATTAAAACAAAAAATCAACAAGTCTAAAATCTACCATAGTTGAAATTAGACCAAAATCAAATTCAATCAAAGAATAAACTCACAAATCATAAAGAAAATAATTACAAAATTTTAATTAAACTCACATGAAATGAATGAGTAAAGCTCCGCACTGTAAAGGAGGAATACAACGATGGTGATGTTGATGGTGATGAGGAACAGAGAGAGCGATTGAGGAGATAAAGCGATTGTTGTTGTTGTGATTTAGGGATTTAGGGAAGAAGAAGGGGAATGATGTTGTTGTTTAGGAAATAATTTCAATCAGAGCAAAAAAACTTAAAAAATGTTAAAGTAAAAGATAAAAATCAGTAAATATGAAAAAAAATTGCCACTGTATAAATGTGAAAAAAAATTAAAATGTAGTATACCACATAATTTCCTCTTTTAGTGAATTATAGTGAAATTTATGGATAGTTGTAACTTTACAATATGATCCGATACAATGGTGAACACAACAAGGGCTGACATAAGCTAAAATTCATATTAGTGTGAAAAAAATTAGACGTAATTGATGTCTCAAAGTCAAGGACGATTCTTAAGATGACTTGTAGTTCACATCTCTTACTCAAAGTAAGTTCTTGAAATAATACAAGAAAGATACAAGGTGATAGCTAAGACAAACACAATGATGTCCAAGTCAGTAAGGTGATAACGAGCAAAAATAGAAATGAGAGTAGAGTAGAGTGATTAACATTTTTCCTGTATTGGCATAGGGTATCCATAGAGAAGCCTCCAACAATTACTTCCATGAGATCACGGAGTAGTAGAGATAAGTCCTAAACTATCGAAGCATGAATCTCCTAATGGCGAGATCCGTTGCACAATATTTGAACGCGTCTCACGCGTTCAACGATCATTGAATAAAAGCATGATCATCAGGAGGTCTTTCCAGGACGATCCCTTATCAATTCGCCCAGGTTGTCTTTGCAGTTTGGGTCAAACCAACCTTGCTCCACGTTATGCAACATTCAATCCTCACAGGTTATCGTAAGTCTTTGTCTTATGCTATGATAATTCCAGTAGTTAAATTGGGTTGATCCCTTATTGAGCGATGTCCGAGAATCTTCTCCGAAAGTCTTGTTCATGGGTCTTTCTCTCAGGAAAGATACGTCATAAGCAGCTAAAGGTTGCTTGAAGTGGACTATGAGATGAGCCACCGGTAATTTCATATTTTATTTAACATAAGATTTAAAATAAATTAAACTCATGCTTT
>CAOJBK013888621.1:0-17634 GCA_948294925.1 Codiaeum variegatum
CTTCAATTTGAGTCATTTAACACTGACTTAAATGTGGCGGGTGATTGGCATGCCGGCCTCAAGGCATATATAGAAAATCCATCTAAGAAAGTGCCATTCAAAATTAGAGCCTAATCTCTAAATTATGCTTTGATTGGGGAAGATTTGTATCGAAGAACCTTTGATGGTTTACTATTGAAGTGCCCTTTATTTCCTCAAGCCATGGAGATTCTAATGTAAGTCCATGAAGGTATTTATGGTGCGCATCAGGATGGAAGAAAGATGAGATGGATGATTAGGAGGCATGCTTACTATTGGCCTTCTATCTTAAAAGATTACATCACTTATGCTAAAGGATGGCACCAATGCAAAAAATATGGAACCATTCAACGAGTACCGGCTAATGACATGTATCCAATGGTGAAACCATGGCCATTAGAGGATGGGCCATTGATATCATTGGAAAAGTCTATACTTATTCATCTAAAGGCCATAGCTTCATTATTATGGCCACTGACTATTTCACTAAGTGGGTGGAGGCAATTCCCATGAAAAAAAGTTGAGCAAGATGATGTTATTTCCTTCATCAAGGAAAATCTTATTCACAGGTTCGAGATTCCTCATACTATTACTATAGATCAAGGAATTATGTTCACTAGGGATGAGATAAGGAAGTTCATGAAAGATTGCAATATTAAACATCTTACCTCAACTCCTTATTATGCTTAAGCTAATGGTCAAGCAGAGGCCTCCAACAAAATCACCGTTGGCATATTGGAGAAGATAGTTGAGGAAAATCTTAGAGATTGGCCAAAAATACTGTCAAAAACTTTATAGGCATCTCGAACTTCAAAAAGAGAAGCAACCGGTGCAAGTATTTTTGCACTTACCTTTAGGCATGATGCCATTTGGCCCTTGGAGGTATGTGTTCCTTCCTTATGAGTTGCAAGGTAGAATGATCTGACTCTTGAAGAATATTCCTAAGCTATGTTGATGGAGCTTGAGGAGGTTGATGAAGAGTGACTAAGTTCCTTCACATGCATGGTGGACCAAAAGATCAAAGTATCTAGGTCATACAATAAAAAAATCAGAAAAAAAAAGAAATTTGAGGCATGTGACTTGGTATGGAAAGTTATACTGCCACTTGGAACAAAAGACAGAGAGTTGGGGAAGTGGTCTCCCAATTGGAGGGACCATTTAGAGTGCACCAAGTGCTGGATGGTAACTCTTACTAGTTGGAAAGTTTGGAGGGAGATACACACAAAAGGTTTATCGTGGGAAATACCTAAAAAAATATTTTCCCAATATGTGAGAAATGTCTGTAACAAAATAGTTGTAATGGCCTCTTAGCCAAAATAAATACCAATTCAGATTGGTAAGTTTATAAAAAAATAAATGATGTTTATTTCATATGTGAATAATGTTTGTTTTGTTTTCCTCAAAAGAAAAAGAAAAAAAGTTATGAATTTTTAGTGAATTTCGGCAGCATCTCTGCTGATTTTTGCTATTTCCCTTATGCAATGCATGGATATGATGTTGATATATGAAAGTATTCAGTGAAAAATCAATAATTCTCAGAAGGCATCAGTTCCTTTAAATCATATTCCCCAGGCCTAAGGCCTTCCTCAGTACTTATACATATTCAAAGTGTTCAAAGTTCCTAGGCAAGTTCAAATTCAATAATTCAATACAAGCATGTAAAAAGATTTGACAAAATTAAATAAAAGATAATAATCAAACTGAATCAAGATCAAATCCCTTGTGGCTTTCCCAAGTCTCATCACATTTCTTCTTGCCTTATTCAGCTTCTTTCTCTTGTTTCCTCAGCTTTTGAATTTGTATTTCCTTGGCTCTATCTATAGCCTTCCAATACTCATTACTCAATAACTTATTCTTCCTTAGCATTTTTTTATCTATACTTTCATATCAGCCACCCGTTCCTCAAGGGGGGCAAGATCTGCACTCAACCTATCAAAAACAACTTTAGCCTTAACTCCTTTGGTCTTTATTTCTTTAATCTCTTCTTGTTGCTTTAGGTATTTAGCTTTCTTTTGGCTAATATTGGTCAAGTTAGTTGAAATCTCTACCTACCTGGCACTGACCTCATCCAAGTAAGTGAAGCTCCATGTAATTATTTCTCTAAGTGAAGATATTGATATCGACTTGGTGCCTTACTCTAAGATTCCAAGGCTTTCTAAAACATCAGCTTTTTATGGGCTAGTGAGTGTCTCAATCTTTTCTGTAATTATAGTCCTTAGAGTTTCTTTGGTTTTGGAAACCTCTTCCTCAACTGGAACTGTATCTGTACTCTGGTTCTGTTATGAGGAAGGTGAATAAAAAAATCTCAAATCTATGGAGAAGTCATCTTCTACCATAGTTTGTTAAACATCTATGTCCTGTTTAAGTAAACCATAGCCAGATTCCCAATACACCAATCAAGAAGCAGTAAATTTGGGGAAAATTCATAAACAGGCAAAGAAGACAAACCTCAATGGTTGGGAGATGGCTATCTGGGGAATGGACAACTGGCTAAGGAAGAGGGCTTAGTTCCTTCTTTACTTATTAAATTGGTGCATTCTGCAGGTGGAAAGTGTCATCCTCCACTATGGAGGAAGATCCTACAGAGGAAGGAGAGTCCTCAGGCTGTGTATGAACCTTTCCTTCTCTCAAATGAAATGTTTTCCAAATGTAAGAAAATCACAAAACACATTCCTCATGGCAATAATTGTTTATAATATTGTAATCATAAGGAAATGAATAATACTTACCAAAACCAGTGACTGGCTCTAAACCCCTTTCCTTAGACTCCTCAGAACTGTCCACATCCTTCATAATTACAAGATCCAATTGCTTTGCTTTTTTGGTCGGTGTTTGGGCCGCATTTATTCTTGAATAAGATTAAGGAGCTACTATGGTTTTAGCTGCTTTTTGCTTTATTTTTCTATTCTAGGGAACCAAATCCTACTTTCCTATGCTGGAACTGGAAGCAAGGGCTTTTGCCTTCTTGATAGCAGCTTTCTTCTTCTTCTCCTCAAGTGCCTCTGGCGCAACAACAACTCCAACATTGTTATCTTATTCTTCTAACACAAAATAAAACAATAATCAATGCCAAAAAGAAGAAAAGTAGAAGAAAATTAAAAGTAAAGTAAGATTTCTTAGTTGGTGATCTCGGTGCTAACTCCATAAATATGGGATGTTGGGTACTTTACTAATGAATATAATTTTCTTCATCTTGCTTTCCCATAATAGTTACATGGAAAGCAAGCTTAATCAATACATATCATCCCTAGAACACTTTGTTGGATCTATGCCATACAAAGGGATGATGGAAGCATCAATAGCATCAGGTGGAACAATAGTGGAAAGCCAAACCAGTGGCTACAAAAAAAAGGCATATGAAACTTGAAGCCTAATGGGGTACAAGACATGCCTTCTCGAGGGATGAAAGCATTCTTTTCCCTAGTGATCAATGGTCTTACTTAAGGGTGTCTACTGAAAATCTATTTTTGAATTACATCTTGTAAGGAGCAAAGAATCCTAGCTATCTAGGCCCATCATAACAATCTCTGAAAGGGCATAATTTCTCTTTCTCTCTTTGCTTCAGGCTAAGGAAAAAAGATTTAACCTCTTAATTCTCTCACCTTAACAAATCCACCCCAATATCAGAAACAGAATAAAAAGGAGGCAGGGAAGTAAAATCACCCAACTCCTGGAAGTATGTCAGCAGCCAACACTGGAGGATCCACATACTCCCACTCATAAACTTCATTAAATTTTCACCAACATATCTTCTCTTATATTCATATAGATTACTTAGGAGGACAGTCCCAAGTGCATAATGGTCACTATGATCTAGTGCATTTGCTAATGGAACATACTCAACACTAAGCCTCCCTGAGGCAAGGCAAAAAATGTATATGCATAGCAGTACCCAAGCTACATGTTCCTCAGAGTTAGAAGCATCCTCTCTATTGACATATATACATATAGAACTACCATACGAATCAAAGATCCTAAAACAAAAATGTATTTTGGGGAACCATCTACCATTGACCAAACATACAATGTCTCTACCCAGAATACGCAACCTAGTGTTGGAGAAAACATCAAGTATGGTAATAGTCATATGGAAAATTGAAGGTATTACTGCTTGGTGCCCAAAATCTCAAAGCTGTAGTAAGAATTTTGGGCATGTAAATTACCTCTCGGATGGTCAACTCAATGAACTGAGAAATGCCTAGTCGATTCTATTTTTTGCCATAGGGTTCTCGCAGTTGATGGATCCATCTTTGCCAATTGGAATTTAGTTTTTCCCATGGTTTCTTAGCATTAGGGGCTTGTACTTTGGACAAATAAACCATCTCATCTAGGATCCTGAGATAAGGAAGAGAAGGATTCTCAGTGGGAATTGGCTTGGCCGGAGAAGGGTCAATGCTATAGTTTGATTACCTTTGCCTGTGTAAGAAAAACCTTGTGGGAAATAGAAAATTTAAGAGTCAGTAAAGAAAAGTCTCTGAGGAAGTTGATAAAAAATAGTCAAAAATACTTGCCTGATATCCAGAAAGCTGAGGCATTACTTAATCACTATGCCCTTTACAATTTCTATTCTTGTTTCCTATGGAAAATGAACATAAGCATACATGCAATAAGAGTGGGTAAATTATTTCTTGAAATTGTATTTACCTTGAATTGGTTAAGCAATTAATCAGAAGGTGCAACAGGAAGTGGGAGAGGCAATTAAGAGATCTGTTCAAAGGAAAATATGAGTTAGAATTATACTTTCAAATTAGCAATATGAATTTCAAAGTTGAAATTTACCGGCTAGATGTTTTCTTTCACTTTGGACTTATTAGCACCCATAGAGACCATATTTTCTGAAAATCAAGAACAAATTAGGTTAGTCTTTCAAATTCACATGCATTATGATTCTAATTCAACAACTAGTTTATGGTAATATGCATGGATGAATCAAATTAGGCAGACCATGCTAAATTTCCTAGGGAACTTTCATTTAAGACATTATTCATCACATAAATATCAAATGCATCGAGACAATTTAGTGTGTTGGTGGTTATACTAACCACATGCTGAAGCTGTATGAAATATGGCATGGTTATGTGATCCTAAGGTTATTTTATTGTCAAAATTGGAGGTTGTCTGGGGAATTAGATGTGGAACTATCAATTCATAATATTTAAACTAATTCATCAGAAAGAAATTTTTAGAAACTGACATTTTGGATTGAGGAAGCATCAATTTACAATTCAAATTTCAAGAACTTCCTCAGGACTAAAAGTGAGTTTTGAAAGATTTTTCCTAAGTAAACTTGTTCATTCAAGTTCATTTCAATTATTTCTATCAAATTACCAACAAAAATTTAACAAGCATCAGTGAAAAATGAACTTGCAAAATTCAAGCAATGACAGTGCTGTTAATGTCCATGAGGAACTCAAATTTCAACTCAATCAGTCTAAGTCATTTTTTTTCATGGGGAAATCAAGCTATATAAATTAATTATAGCATTAAATTGCTAAAATTTTCCTGTGCCTCAATAAAAGGTCAAGCAATATCACGCAAACTGAAAAATAGTTTTGTTGAAGAATTCAAGAAGATAAGCATCACAATATATCAGAGTCAACAAATTCCAAGCAAATTTCATTGGGGAAATCAAAGTTTCCAAACTCATTTTAGCATCAAATTGCTAAAATTCAAATTTTCCTCAGGGAAAGTTCAACAAAATGCAACAAAAGCACCACACTTGAGCAATTTCCTTAGCAATTTCTACAAACTCCCCAAGAACAACAAATCTAAAATTTCAACAAAACTCTAAATTACCTTTTGTTTTTTGGGAGTGGGCTTGCAAAAATATTTTGTTGATGTTTTTAGATTGGAGACGTGAAATGAAAAATTCAACAGTAGAGTTCGAGGCGACAGCTGTGGTTGTGTCGTTGCTATTGATCGAGATGGTGGTTAGGGAAGCCTGGCTCTTGGTGTGTGTTCTGGCCTATCGCAGCTCCTGCTCACATGGTCAAGCTATGGCGCCTAGTGCTGTCGCGACATGTTGGGGCTCATCCTCGCTCACCTGCGTCGCACAGTGATGGGGCTGGTCCTTGCTTATGTACGCAGTGTGCTGAGGTCTGTCCTTGCTCTCGGCCTAGGCTGCTACAATGTGCTGGGCTGCTGGTCTTTGAGGTTGGCTCTCGCTGGCTGCCTCTCGTGCGACACCTCCTATTGCCCTGTATGTGGCCTAGGCTATGACATGCTGGAGCTCTTCGTGCGCTGTTGCTGTTTGGGCGGCTCCTTACGTGCTGCTTTCGCTGTATACTGAGGTTGCTTAGGCGGTGGTTCTTGGGGTGGCTTTGACACAATTTTGAGGTAGAGAAAAGAGATTGTGGGTGTTGTATTTTTGAGAAATTGAATGAAAGGAATGATAAGAAGAAAGGAAAAAAAAGGAAGTTTTGGAGAAATTTGAGAAAATTTTGGAAGTAATAGATTTATTTTTGGAAGGCAATTTATTTTTTTTTATTTGCAAAAATGAATTTTTTGGGGGGATTAGGAGAATTAATTGAGTTTCCTTTTTGGGAATAAAAATTTATTAGGGATTAGAATTTTGAATATGAACCTGAGCTTGGAGAATTTTTTGAGGGGGGTTTAGCAGTGGTTTTATCTGAGGAACTTGGGAAATAAAATTTTGAAACCCACAAAATCCGCTCTTTCAAGCATTCCTCTTGATTCAAACGGGCTTGATGATCACATTCCACTCCTCATGGATCCATTTATTACCACGAGCCATGATTTCTTGGTGATTTGGGCCATAGGCCACCTTGAGTCTCACTATTGAGGAAGTTGAAGTTTTGATACCTATTTTACATGTTTATAAGCTTTGGGTCAAGCTTGCAATATGTGGATGGCATTATTTGTGCCTAAAAATAAAATTCAGGCTTTTAAAAATAAATTAATTAAATTAAATAATTGTTGGCCCAAAATAATTTATTTTTTGGATTTAATGACCCAAATAACTATGAGGCCCAACTAAATATTCAAAAAATGAGTCAGCATCAGATCAAGACTGAAGTATTTTAGACCCTGAGTCTTAGGGATAATGATATAACGTCTATAACTGAGCATTTATGTCTTCCTCAAATTGTTGCTGGTGTTCCATCTTCTGATTGGAGAAGTAGTATAAAAGGCAATAGGACCAACAAAATACAAGAATCCCAACATCAAAACACAATCTAATCAAACCCAATCAAACAACAATCAACAATCAATAACAATTTATCAATCAACAACTTGAATAATCAACTCAAGCCAATTTTTCAGTTCAAATTCAAAGCTTTAGCTTTAAATTTTAGCACTTCCTCAAGCAGTATTCTACTTTACTGTTAACAATTTTCCAAACTTTCCTCAATATTTTCTTTCATTTACTGTAATTTTCAATTTCATACAAATTAATGCAATCATATTTTCACATTTCAATTCCAAGTTTTCTTTTTAATTCATAATAAAAATTTAAGATCCAAAAAAATTATGGTAAAGACATTTTGGGGATCCACTCTCATTTCAAAAGAAGTCAGAATTTTTTACATTTGAGAAATTTCTCCTCTGGCATGCCCGTAAGTCTGAAAAATAGAGCAATAGTCTGTTAGCAGTCGAGTTCAAAAATTTAGGCTTCTTGAAGAACTCTGGCAGTCTAAATCTCTAACTCTATGGTAATGACCGCTTCCTCTCCATAGACAAATGAATAAGGTGTGGCTTTAGTAGCCAATTTGTAGGTTGTTTTGTACCCAAAAAGGGCACTTGGCAAATGTAGATGCCAACTAATGGTGAGCATTCGATCTGTTCAGTTCAAAATCGAACTAAACCGAATAAATTGAAATTTTAATAGTTTAACAAACCGAACTAAACCAAAATTTAATATACACTGAATTGAACCAAAATTTTTTCAGTTCGATTTTAAACCGAAAAATAAAAAAAAATTATACTAATTTTTTATATATAATTATGTAATATCTTAAAAAAATTATAGATTTTATGCCCAAATATTATTATTTATATAATTATTAAAACATTAAATAGAAATGTAATATAAATATTAGTAATTTATTTTAATAATTTTTAAAATTTATAAATATTATTAATTTTATTATATAATAATAAAATTTCGGTTTGGTTTGAAACCAAATTTTTTTTCAAACCAAATCGAAAAAATTTCATTTTTTTAAAATTAAAACTGAACCGAACTGAAAAATCGAAAAATCAAACTAAATTGATAATTTCAGTTTGGTTTGATTTTTCAGTTTTGGTTTGGTTTTGTACACCCCTAATGCCAACCTTTATGATTGCTGATCATCTTCTAAATCATATTCTTTAATGTTTTGTTGGCATCCTCAACTGCACAATTAGTCTGATGTCTGTATGGCAAAAACTTGTGATGTTCGATCTTTTCGTTCTTCAGGAGAGTAACTACTTTCTTCTGAAAATGAGAACTATTATTTGAAATGATCTCATGTGGGACACCATACCTTGTGATGATGTTGGTTTTGATGAATTGAGCTATGTTCTTTGGTCTAGGACTTGGTAGGATGCAGCCTCAACCCACTTGGTGAAGTAATCGATGGCTACCAAGATGTACTCATGACCAAAAGAGGACTTTGGCAAGATTTTATCAATGACATCAATGCCCCAAACAACAAAGGACCAAGGAGTTGAGATTGGATTGAGTGGAGATGATGGGAGCTTTTGAAACTTAGCATATTCCTGACATTTAGGACATCTTCGGGCAAACCGTGCATAGTCGCCATTCATGGTTAGTCAGTAATAGCCTTGATTCATGATCTTTAGAGATAGGGCCCATCCATTTCATTTGGGTTCCATTTATCCCACCATAGATCTCTTTCAAAATTTTGTTGGCTTCTTCGTCAGAAACACACCTCAGGTGGATGCCATTCCTGGCCTTCTTGTAAAAGATGTCACCTCTTGGTATATATCCACTGACCAGTTGCCTTATAGTTCTTCTTTCTGATTTAAAGGCATCTTTGGGATATTCGCCTAGCAAGATAGGTGTAGATGTCCCAGTACCAAGGTTTTTCCTCAGCTTCCTGGATGCTTATTCAGTGATCTTGAAAGCTTGGCTAATGCTTGATGATTATTGAAATAGGACGGATAAGGAATCCATTGCATATTCTATCATGGATGCCAAAGTTGCCAATGCATTGGTGAATTTGTTTTATGTTCTTGGCAAGTAGTGGAAGGATAGAGTATCAAAGTTGTTTGCTAATTCTTTGAGGCGCTTATGGTAAGGAACCAACCATTGCTCTCTGATCTTCCATTTCCTCAAGGCTTGAGAAACTATAAGATTGGTTATATCTCAAAGTTCTTGATTCCAATTTGAAGGGTTGATTCTAGTCTGAAGACACATGCTTCATACTCAACTTCATTATTGGTTACCTTGAAATCCAGTTTGATTGCTAGAGGTAAGCTTTAACTGGTAGGTGTAAGCAACACCATTCTAACACTATATCCCTTATGATTGGCTGCTCCATCAAATTACAACTTCTATGTTTCATGCTGGATGAATAAAATGTACTTGTCAGGAAATTATGGTTCTTTCCAATGATCATCTGTTAAGACAACAACTAATTGGTTGGCGATGACACTACCCTTGATGGATTTCCTTACACATATTTGAGGTCATATGCCACTAGGACTTCCATCCATCTAGCCATTTTACTATAGAGGATAGGCATTTCCATGAGGCATTTGAGTAGACTTTGGTCGGTGAGGATATGTGTGATGTATGCCCCCAGATAATGCCTCATTTTATGGCATATCCATACTAAAGCTAGGCAGAGCTTTTTAATATAGTTGTACTTGAGTTTGTGAGCCAGCATCTTTTTGCTCAAGTAATATAAGGCATTTTCTTTGGGTGAATCTGGGATGTTTTGTGCCAATATTACACCTATGGCCTCATCGATAACAGTAAGGTGAGTAGTAACGGCTTGTCAGGCCTTAGAGGTTGCAGGACTGGCGGATTCAGGAGGTACTACTTGATTTCCTCGAAGGATGTTTGAAATTCCTCATTCCACTGCTTGAAGGAGTTTTTCTTTAGCAGGTTGAAAATGGGACCATAAATATCCACTAACTAATTAATGAATCGACTCATGTATTAGAGACGACTTAAGAACCCCCTTATCTCCTTTTCAGTTTTAGGAGGCGGCATGTTAATGATATCCTTGGATTTGGTGGGTTCAATCTTGATCCCTTTCTTGCTAACAATGTGGCCAAGGAACACTCTATATGAGGCTTGCAGGTCTTGCTCAACAATATTTACCTTAATGACCATGTCATTGATGTAGACATCTACTTCTTTGTGCATCATGTTATGGAAGATTGTAGTAGCCATCCTCTGGTAGGTGGCTCTGGTGTTCTTTAATCCGAAAGGCTTGACTCTGTAGCAGTAAGTCCCTCATTATGTGATGAAGGTTATTTTCTCTTTGTCTGAAGGGTGAACCCAGATATGATTATATCCAGTAGCTAGATCAGTTAAGGAAACCATTTCTAAACTGGCTAATGCATCCACCAATAGATTCATGTGAGGTAAAGGGAAATCATCCTTAGGGTAGGCCTTATTTAGATCTCGGTAGTTGATACACATTCTTACTGATAGGCTTAGGAGGTACTTCTTGATTTAGAATGTGATTTCTTTTAGCACTAGGACAATGTTGGCTAACCAGGATGGATAACTAATAGGCTTGATGAACTTGTGTAAGAGTTACTTCAATACTTCCTCTTTGATAGCAATGGAACAAGCTAGCTTCATGTGATTGAGCTTTTGCTTGATAGGATTGCAATATGGATAGGTCAGAATCTTGTGAATGGTGATGCTCAGATCGAGGATGGTCATGTCATTGGGTTGTCAGGTAAAGCAGTCTTTGAATCTCTTGGTAGTGGATTCTGTATCTTATTTGTTTGAGAATACAGATGCAATGAATATATTTTTAGACATTTCATGAGTACTAGTGTTTATAGGTCTTTAACCACATCTTTTATTTTGTTTATTATTATATTCTCTTTTTCTGTTTGACTGAGGTCAGATTCATCAATTGGAACATCAAAAGAAAATAAAGAGACATGCTCGTAACAAGAAAACTTGGTTGTTTTATTGACTAAAATTGGGGATAGGTCCAAGATTACATCAAATTCTTAATTAAAGCTCGATGAACCTGCTACATCAGATGCAGACTCAAAAGAAGATGACGAAGACTCAGACTCAGACTCAGACTCAGTCTTTAATTCAAATTCAGTAATTTTAGCAGGGCTCTCTTCATAATGCCAATATTTGAGTTTTCTAGTACCAAGCTTGTTCAAGGTGAAAAATGTCAGCTTTTTCCTCCTTGTCAGTCAGAACAACTATCTTGCCAAAGAGGCTAGCTTCTATATTTTCTTCATAATCATTTCTTAGAAAGTATATGGGATGGCAGTCTTTAACAGTCAACTTCACATCAGAGAAGAGCTCAAAACCAGGAACCTTTATGCTAGTCACAAGGCAAATCCATGGCTCAGGAAAAGCATAGTAAGGAATCATCTCCCCCTCTTTAACAAAATATCCATTTAGGATTCTAAAGTAGGGCCTCAGGGGATAGTTAATTTCTCCCACTTTGCTAGTTATTAGGGATCTTTCTCTCGCATTGGCTTTTACCTCCTCAATCTCATCATCAGTAGGGTGGTACCCTAATCCAAAAGGTGGAATAGAGGATGGGTATTCATCAAATGACTTCATCCCATGATGATTCTAACCTAAGCCCACACCTCGAAAGTAGGCTATATCTTTGAGGATGTTCTCGATCATAGGGTTGCAGTACAGGTAAAAGTCTAAGGAAATCTTCTCCTTCCAGTCTTCAGCAACCTCGATGAATTGAATAGATGAGAAACTATATAAAGGATATGCCAATAGTTCAGGTTGAATCTCCAAGATAGGGACTATGCTTGGGACTTCAGATTTTCCAAATGTGTCTGCTTTTATGGTCACAATTCCATTCTTTAATGGGAACTTAGCCATTTGATGATGGCACATCCATAGCCTGGTGTATCCAAGGTCTTCCCAAAAGCATATTAAAGCATGATGGCATATCAATAACTTAGAATGGTATCTTGAAAATTATTGGTCTTATGGAGATGGTCAAAGTTTCCACCCTGAGATGAGGTAGCACTTAACCCCAAGCAACTTGCAACCTTGAGTGGACAGACATTGAGTGCAGACCCATTATCAACCAGAGTCATTGAGACCATTTTCTCCCTTGTGATAATAGTGATGTAAAGGGCATCATTATGAGGTCCCCCAGATGGGATTTCATTGTCCGTGAAGGAGATTGATGCCCCCTTTATTAGAACTGGTGATGGATGCAATCAGAGTTTCTGGAGATATGTTAGGTGAGGTCTGACATTGACTCAATGCCATACAAAGAGCTTAGAGATGAGGGTATGATGACATGTGTAAGCTCTAGATAGATTTGTTCACCTTGGTATTTTTCAATTACTTAAGTATGGGATCTTCTTCATGAACGGTGAATACGGAGTCACGCAGCACAAGCAAAAAATAAAATTCTAGATTTCCAAATTTTCTAGATTTTATTTTTTTTTTTGCAAAATTCGATGTTACTCGATTTTTTATTTAAAAAAAAAAAATTACCATGCCAAAACATTTTTGACATGGTTGGGTTTAGATATTCATTAAACACTTTAACAAATTACTAAACCCAAAATGGACCCAAATTCAACATCAAGGATCTTTCCAATTATTGTGCAAAATACAATAGAAATAAAGAAGGGTTAGAACGTATGGAATACCTCAACTCCCTCCTTCATTTAGCTCCTCAAATGTGAAGCCTCTAGCTTGAGATATACCAAGCTTTTTTCAAAAGCTTGTTCCCTAGTTCTCTTCAAGAAACTTGAATCTCTTCTCATTAGAATGACCCAAATGCTTGATTCTTTCTTCTTTACTTGAGAAATTGAGACTTTGAGGATGGATTTAAAATTTGAGGTTCTCCATACTCTCTTCCTAAGGGCTAATTGAAAAATGAATTTGTTCTTTAAGAAATGCTCTTCAAAACAAACTTACTCTCTCAATTTGGTGTGTTTTTTAAGCTTTCTCTCTCTAACTCTTATAGAGCTTCTCTCTCTAACCCTTTGGAGAAGATGATGAATAGTAGCTCCATCATCTTCTAATTTAATGAAAGAGAAGTCTTAGGACAAAAAGATGAAGCCAGAGCCTTTATATAGTCCACACTCTATTTCTTCCTTTTCCTTAAACTAAGGAGAAAAATAAGGGATTGTGTCTTATTGACTAATTTGACTATGGTTAGTCAAATAATCAATAAGATTAAGATGATAATTAGTAGGAATAGCTTTATTATTTTGTTCATTGTCCAAAACCATTTCAATTAGTCCTACCCATTTATATCTCATAAAAACTAAGACTTAATTGAAATTGCCTTTTTGTGAATTAAACATCCAGACATACTAGGGTTCTATAAATTTAATTATATGTTTAATTCTAATATCATTAATAATTAATTAAACCCTTTAATTAATTATTAATATGATACATATAAGTCAATGGGAATAACAATTTGGTATGTGACTTACTAGGTTCATGTTCTAATTAGCAATGGGATAAATAAATCTCTTTTCTTCCTACCAAGTGTGTTAACCTAATTCCACACTTAGTCCCATAAGTCGTGAGTGACGTCTAGCATAACATATCATGACTACCCCAATTAGAAATGAATGTCGATGATCATATCCTTGACATTAGCATGGACCTCTCAATCATAATTACCGTGCACTTGAATCCCTTCATTACAGATTCCCTATCTCAACTAGGGTCATGGAAGAAGTCAAACCCTATATGCTAGATCATATGAATTCTATCTGGTATGAGTTCTCGATAAACCAGTTCCAACTAGAAACTCTTTCTAGTGAACCTTATCTACCTTGGCCAAGGATTTTCATATTAAGAATAACTAAAAGTCATAGGATTCCTTCCTTGGTTACCCAAGTTAATGGATCCTTTCTTGGTTAAACACTTATCCCAACATACCACTGATTATGGCTACCATATGCCATATACCAATACATGGCTAGCATCTGTATGTAAGCAATAACAAACTATATCCACTAATATGCCAGATAATATGTCACCTCAAGTCTAAGTATTATATGCACAATAATAATATAGATGATGCAATATTGAATGGTAGGTAACGACCCATGTATCCATCATCTAGCATCATAGTTTAACTTACTCATCTCTTGATTGCTCATGTGTTATCACAACATCACATGTCTGTAGCATGAGACTCACTACCTCCATGCCAATAAGTATCTCATACTTATCATGGATGACAACATAGGTGATGGTCTTCTAGATTAATGAAATCCCTACCAATAATCCTATGACCATGAATAATCTTTAAAGTATCTATTACAAGGGCAATCTGTCACTCATATTCTCAAACTCTTTGAGAATAGATTCCCTATAGAACACTTAAGGGACATATATATGTTCAACGTAAGGAATGTTTTCACTTAAAGAACATATATACTAAAGCCAGTAAGGTTTTTGTTTACATTCACATGCTGAGTGTAAGCTCTAGTGCATACAGTCCTAACACTTCAGGTTCAGAAGTCCCCTTGTTTTGGGCTGCTGGTCGGCTTGCAGATAGAGGAGCAGTAGGTGCTTGTGTTATCATCATACTTCTAGTGATAACATCTATTTCATATCCTAGGTGTCTTAGGTTGGTGATGACACAATAATAATCATTAGGGATTGACCTCTTTAAGGAAGGTTAGCCAATCAAAAGAGAGTAATTTAGGGAGATAGACTTCCCTAAGGAAGGTAGGTCTTCTTTGGTGTGGTGAAAATTACTCAAGGGCATAACATCAGTGAGAAGGTGTGTTGAATCCCCTTCTTCAAGCTTAGTTAAGATTGAATTAACATTTTGTTTTGGTAGGAGACTTTTGCCAATGTTCAGAGTGGGCAAAAGGTGTTCTTCAACATTGATTGGATCTTGGATATTTTGCCTGAGGGCCTTGCAATTATCAGTTTTATGACATAGCCCTTGATGATAATCACACCTTTCATACATATTAAAATTCTTAGGTAGTGGATTTGGGATAGGTTTAGGCTCCAATGGTTTGGATGCATCTGTCTCCAAACATTGCTTCAGGAGGAAACTTAGTGTTAACCCCCTCAGGTTGGTGAATTCCCTCGTTTTGACCTGAATGGGCTTAAGGGGTGAAATTGCATTGACATTGCCTTCTTTTTTAATCCTATTAGTTTTTCTGAAGTGGGAAGATGAAGTTTGGGTTTCATCCTTAATAAGGCCAGAGTTAATCCCATCCTCAAGACGTGTGCCAACTTGAATTAAAGCCTTAAAATCTAGGTGGTACTACTTCATCAATCTGTCTCGATACATAGGTAGTAAGTTTTTAACAATGACGCCAATTTGTTCTAAGTCTTTTGGTCTGTTTACCATTTAGGAGGTTTTTTTCCTCCATTTAGCTATAAAAGTATAAAATGTTTCTTTACGGAGTTGTTTAGTTGTTTCCAAATCCCATCTCTTAACATTAATTCCTTCATTATAAAATTGTTGTTTTACAAATTCATTACAAATAGACTCCCAGGTAAGTTTTTTGGAGTCATCTAATTGAATAAACCACTTTAAATCCACACCAGTAAGCAGATGTTGGAACAATTGAGCCAAGAGCTCGCTTTCAATGTCCAAAGGGTGCAATGTCCCATCATAAATTCTTAAGTGAGTGGAGGGGTAAGAAGTGTCATCAAACTTCTTAAAATTTGACATCTGGAACTTGGGAGGAAGCCTAGCATTCAGGAAGGGACTGAGTGCCTTCAAATAAATGACATTCTCCTTTTCCTTCAAAGTATTGATGGTCTTCTGCATCTTCTCATGCTTCTCAACCATAAACTTGAGTAATGGGTGGTCTTGGGCCCCTTTTGGAAAATGATTTACAGTGAAGGCAGTTTGATTAGTGACTCGATGGTCAGTTTGTGGAGGCAGGATAATTACTTCATCAGCTCTGGGTTCCTTCCCCAAATTTGATGAGGTGGAAGCATGGTTGGCAGGTTGGACCCTGAATTGAGCCATCATAGCTTACACTTTGCCTAATATGGTCTGCTCTTAGGCTTTCACAATTTTAGTTAAAGTCTTTTGTTATATTTTTATAGCCTAATCTTATTTTCTGAGGATTTTAACAAGCATAGTGATGACATCAGCGGGTAGAATAGGCGGGGCTACAGTAGTGGCATCAGTAGCAGTTGGATTGAGGGTGTTGTTGTCTCCATTATTAGACATGTTGACCTTTGTAAAAAAAGGTGGGGTATCAATATTTTTAAAAATAGGCCAATAACAGGCAAGTTGGTAAAAAGAGAGGTAGGTTTTTTTAGAATTATCTAGAATAGTTTATTCGGTCCAATTTCATTTTCATGTCGTGATGCATGCGTGCATGAATGAAAAACATTTCATGATGACATTCATAATCAAAGTTTAGGATACATGGGACTTAAGGTCAACTCTAATCATTACATGAGAATTAGGAAGTTTAAAGGTTCCCAAGAGACTAGAGGTGTGATATACCTAACCACTAAAGGATGAAATGCAAGTCGCGCAACGGAAGCTAACAAAAAGTGGTTTTTATCGAAAATCCGATGTGACTCGATTTTTTATTTTCAAAAATTTTTACAAAATCATTTACCATGATAAAACTCTTTTAGCATGGTTAGTTTAGTTATTCATTAAACTCTTTAATAAATAACTAAACCTAAGTTTGGACCCATATTCATATCAAGGATACTTTAACCAATTATTGTGCAAAACACAATAGCCACAAAGAAGGGATAGAATGTATTAAATACCTCAAATCCCTACTTCATTTAGCTCCTCAAGTGCAAAGCCTCAGCTCGAATAACACTAAAGCTTCCCAAATAGCTTATGTCTTCTTTTCTATGTGAAGATGCTACCCAAATGTTTGGTTCTTGCTTCTTTGTTGAGAAATGGAGACCTTTGAGGATTTGTTTAGACTTTAATTACTACACACAGTCCTTTTTAAGGATTTAGAAGTTGAGTTTATAGTTGAAGAACTCTTCTTCAAAAATAAACTCCCTCTCACTAAATTGGTGTGTTGATTTGAACTTTCTCTCTCTAACTCTTAAAGAGCTTCTCACTCTAGTTCAATAATGAAGAAGATGAATAGTTGTAAGTTCAAATCTCATTGGGAAAAAAAATGATAACCAACTACTTATATACCCATACCTCTTCAACCTAATCTTCCTTAAATTAAGGAAAAGTTAGGCAAGATGATAGTTACTTGTGCTAGTAACCAATTAACTTGATTGACTAATTAATTAGTCAATTAGTCAAATTGATTAGCACAAGTAATCAGTAGGAATCACTTTAGCCAATAATTAATTACATCTGATGTAAATTAATTATCATTTACTTTAGTCCATATCAATTTAGTCAAACCCATTTGTATCTCATACAAACTATAACATAATTGAATAAATCTCACTATAAATTAGACTTTAAGACATACTAGTATCTTTGTAAATTTAATTACAAGTCTAATCTAATT
>CAOJBK013888664.1:0-29572 GCA_948294925.1 Codiaeum variegatum
GACAAATAAATAAATAATTAAGCTTGACATGAGATGTTAGCTTAATCCACATTAAATGTGGTTAATTAAGGTTTAAAGGTGATTCTTACTAATTATGTGCTTAATCTAATTGACTAATCAAATAATCAAATTTCAAATTGAACAAGCAACCATTCTTTCCAACATGTTTCCTTAATTTAAAGAAAGGTTGTTGGAGAAGTATGGAGTATAAAAGGGATATCTTCATTTTTTTGCATAACCCCAACTCACTCACACTCAATACATTGAAGAAAGATGATGAACTGTTCATCATCTTCTTTATTAAGTTAGAGAGAGATACTCTCTAAGAGTTAGAGAGAGAAAGCTTGAAATTCACACTAAATTGATAGAGTAAGTTTTTTTTGAAGAAGAGTTCTTCAAATACATGCTCATCTTCAATTAACCTTTGAGAAAGGAGTGTGGAGAAGTTTTTAAGTCCAAAGCTAATCCTTAAGTCTTAAGTTCTCAAGTAAAGGAGCAAGGATTAAACATTTGGGTAACCAACGAGAGAAGATTCAAGCTTCTTAAAGAGAATTAGAGAACAAGCTTTTGGGAAAAGCTAGGTATGTTTCAAGCTAGAGGCTTCAAGCTTGAGGAGCTTAATGAAGGAGGGTGAGAGGTATTCTTATTTCAAACCTTTCTTTGTTGAACTTGGGTTTTGCACACAAATTGGTTAAATATTCTTGGTTGAAGTTATGGGTCTAAACCTTGGTTTAGACATTTATCAAATAGTTTGATAAATGACTAAACCATCTATGTTAAAAGAGTTTTAACATAGAACTCGATTTTTAAAGTGTTTGAAAATTCCTAATGATTTTGTTAAAAGATTTTTGGCAAAATGTTTTATACTCAAACTTTAGGTTATGGCAATGTTTCAAAGTGTTTGAATAACTGCCTAACCTAATTTTTTAAAAAGAGTTTTAGCAAAATTATGTTTTCAAAAACTAGAATTTGAATCTATTTGTGTTTCATTTTCTCCCTTTTCTTCTTCTGCTGCGCGACTCCATAACATTTCCTTCACCTATCACATATTTCTATCATTTATGCAAGAGTTTTTAATGCATTGGTAAACCTGTTTTGTGTTCTTAGCAAATAGTGGAAGGATAATGTATCAAAGTTATCTGCCAGTTCTTCGAGTCGCTTATGGTAAGGAACCAGCCGCTTCTCTCTGATTTTCCATTTCCTTAATCCTTGAGAAACTATAAGGTTACACTTCTAAGTTCTTGTTGCCAATCTGAATGGCTAATTCTAACCTTGAGACACAGGCTTCATATTCATCTTCGTTGTTGGTTACCTTGAAATCCAGTTTGATTGCCATAGGTAAGCTTTCGCCGGTAGGCGTAAAGAACACCATCTCGACGCCATATCCTTTGTTGTTGGATGGTTATAGAAGAATAGTTTCCATGTGTGATTTTGGATGAGTAGGATGTCCTCATCAAGAAATTCAGGTTCTTGCCAATGATCATCTATTGAGACAACAACTAATTGGTTAACAATGACACTACCCTAAATAGATTTCATTTATACGTACTTGAGATTGTAGGCCACAAGAACTGCCATCCATCTTGCCATTTTGCTATTGAGGATAGGCTTTTCCATGAGGTATTTGAGTGGAATTTTGTCAGTGAGGAAATGTCTGATGAATGCCCCCAAGTAGTGTATGAGCTTGTGACATACCCATACTTGAGCCAGGCAAAGCTTTTCAATGTAACTATATTTGAGCTCATGTGTTAGCATCCTCTTACTCAAATAGTAGATGGCATGTTTCTTATGAGAATCTAGAGTGTTTTGTGCAAGCATGGCACCCATGGCTTCGTCGATAACTATAAGGTAAAGTAGTAATGGTTTGCTAGGTATAGGAGGTTGTAGAATTGGCAGATTCAAGAGGTATTTCTTCATCTGTTCAAAGGCCTTTTGACATTCCTCATTCCACTACTTAGAGAAAATTTTCTTTAGTAGGATGAAGATAGGACCGCAAGTGTCTACTAGCTGATGAATGAATCGACTGATGTATTGTAGGTGACCCAAGAACCCTTTTATCTCCTTTTTTATTTTAAGAGGTGACATGTCAAGAATTGCCTTGAATTTGGTAGGATCGATTTAAATTCCCTTTTTTTCTAAAGGGACACTCTAGATGAGGCTCTAATATGCATTTAGCAGGATTGAGCTTGAGGTTGTATTGGTTTCCAGTGCTTGCAAATGTTGTTCGACAGAGGTGCCTTTGACAACCATGTCATCAACATACACTTTTACTTCTCGATGCATTATGTCATGGAAGATGGTGGTTTCCATTCTCTGGTAGGTGGCTTCAGCATTCTTTAACCCAATCAACATTACTCTATAATAGTAAGTAACCCATTCTCTAGTTTTCTCTATATCAGAAGGGTGCATTAGGATCTGATTGTATCCAGCAGTTAGATTGATTAAAGAAATCATTTCTTAGCCATCTAATACATCTACTAGCAGGTCAATGTATGGTAGAGAAAAATTTTCCTTAGGATAGGCCTTGTTCAGATCTTGGTAGTCTACACACATTCTGACTTTTTTATCTTTCTTTGGTACTGGGACTATGTTGGTCAACCAAGACGGATAGCTGATCAGTTCAATAAACTGATGAGATAGCTGCTTGGACACTTCTTCCTTGATCAAAATGAACCATGCTGGCTTTATGCACCTTAAATTTTTCTTGATAGGCTTATAATCTGGGTAAGTTGGAATTTTGTGGACAATAATACTTCGATCGAGACCGATCATGTCACTGGGCTTCCAAGCAAAATAGCCTTCGAACTATTTAGTCACCTATTCCATGGTATTCTTGTTTGAACATACATATGCAATGAATGTATTTTTAGGAATGTCATGTGTACCAATGTTAATGGGCTCTTTAACTACATCTTTTATATCATTTATTTTATTGTTCTCTTTTTTCGATTGATTGGGGTCAGATTCATCCATTGGAACATTAAAAGAAAAAAAAAGACAGGATTGTAGTAAGAAAATTTGGCCATTTTATTAATAGAAATGGGAGAAGGGTCCACAATTACATTATATTCATAGTTAAAACTATGTGGACCAGTTATATCATTAGACTCTGAATAAGAAGACTCAGATTCAGTTTCAGACTCAGACTCTGTCACATCTGGTGGAGAGAGGCTTACTTCATAGGACCAATTTTCCTGCTTTTTTAGGAACATATTGATTAATTCGGAGAGGTCAATGTCTTCCTCCTTGTTAGATAGGATAACTATTTTGCCAAAGAGGCTAGCTTCCATATTTTCCTCATAGTCATTAACCAGAGACTAAATCAGTTGATAGTCTTCAAGTAAGAGCTTCACATTTGAGATATCTTTAAATCCAGGAATCCTAATACCAGTCATGGTCAGATCTAAGGCTTAGGAAAAGCACAATAAGGAACTGGCTCTCCCTCTTTCACAAAGTATCTATTAAAGGTCTTGAAATAGGGCCTCATAGGAATGTCAGCTTCTCCTCCTTTCTTGGCTATGGAAAACCTTTCTCTTGCCTTGGCCTTTTCCTCTTCAATTTCATCATCAGTTAGATGGTATCCTAAGCCAAAAGATAGAATAGAGGATGGATACTCATTGAAGGACTGCATGCCTTGTTGGTTCTTTTCAAGGCCCATACCAAGAAAATAGGCCATGTGCTTTATGATGTTCCCAATCATTAGGTTACAATAAGGGTCAAAGTCTAGAGTGAATGCTTCTTTTTTATTTTTCACAGTCTCAATGAACTGGACAAATGACAAACCAGATAAAGGATATGCTGACAGCTCAGGTTGAATTTCCAGAATGTAAACTATGTATAAGACTTCATATTTTCTAGACGTATGTGCTTTGATTATGACTACGCCATTCTTAAATGGGAACTTAACCCTTTGGTGTAGAGTGGAATGCACTACCTTGGCTTGGTGGATCCAAGGTCTTCCTAGAAGTAGGTTGAAACATAAAGGTCATCAATGACTTGAAAGGGCAATTGTAAGTTGGTTGGGCCTATGGTGATTGTCAGAGTTTCCACCCCCAAAACTTATCTCTTACAGTTGTCATAGGCCCTTACTATCTGATCAGATGGAGTAAAGTCAATAGCTCCAAAACCCAGGCAACTTGCGACTTTAAGTGGGCAGACATCGAGAGCATACCCATTGTTGATGAGAGTCATTAGAACAATCTTTTCTCTTGTGATGACTGTAATGTAGAGAGCATCATTATGTAGTCCCTAGGTTTGATTTCATTATCAGCGAAGCAAATAGATGCCCCCTTAATGGAACTTATAATGGATGCAACCTGAGTGTCTAGAGATATGTCAATTGGTGCTTGACGTCGACTCAATGCCTTACAAAGAGTTTGACAATGAGGATATGAAGAAATTAGCAGGCTCCAGATTGAGATGTTTGCCTGAGTTTTCTTCAATTATTTCACTAAAAGGTCCTCTTCAGGTTAAGGAGTACCCTTGGATTGAGTCACTGCTTGGCTATCAAGTTATGAAGTAGCAACAGGTGCTTGTATAATTCTTTCGCCTTTTGTGATGGCATCACTTTCTACACTCAGGTGTCTCAAGTCAATGACACAATAGTCATTTTCTTGGATAGACTTACCTAAGGAAGGTGGGTCATCCAAATTAGAGTAATTAGGGGAGATAGACTTCCCTAAGGAAGGTAGGTCCTCTCTAGTATAGTGATAATTAGTCAAGGACATGGCAATAGATATGAGATGAGTAGAATCCTCTTCATCAAATTCTACTAGGATGGCATTGACATTATGGTCAGGAAGAGGATTTATGCTAATGCTAGGAAACATAGTAGGTGGGAGAAGCTCTTTAGCATCAATCATATCTTGGATTTTTTATCTGAGGGCCTTGAAATTGCCTGTTTTATAGCCAGGCCCTTGATGGTAATCACATCTCTCATCCATGTTAAAGTTCTTGGGTAATCGATCTCTGTTATAGAGGCTTGATGGCTCATTCTTCTATGCATTCCTTGAGAATAAGTCTTAGTAAGACTCCAGCCAATTTAATGAATTTCCTTCTCTTGATCTGGATTGGTTTTCAGGAAAAGATAGCATTGACTCCACCTTCTTTTTGGGTGACATTAGTTTTTCTTAAATGGGAGGACGAGGTCTGGGATTCATCCTTTATGAGACTAGTATCAACCCCGTCTATGAGGCGCGAGCTAATGGTAACCAGTACTTTGAAGTTTAGCAAATACTATTTAAGTAGTTTGTCTTGATACACAGGAAGCAAATTCTTGACCACAATGTTAATTTGTTTAGGCTCAATCAACTTGTTGACCATTTGAGAGGCCTTCTTCCTTCATCTAGAAATAATGGTTAAAAATATTTCCTTGGGATACTGCTTGGTAGTTTCTAAGTCTCTTCTCGTAACATCTATTTCATCATTATATGAATATTGTTTGATAAAAGCATTACATATGGATTCCTAGGTCATCTTTCGGGAATCATCTAACTCTAAAAACCACTTAAAAGCCGCACTAGTAAGCAACTATTGGAAAAGTTGAGCAAGGAGCTTGCCTTCGATACCCAAAGCGTGAAATGCACCATCATATATTCTTAGATGTGTTGTAGGTTAGGTGGTACCATCAAATTTTTCAGACACTGGCATCTGGAACTTGGGTGGCAACCTTGCATGGGGAAAAGGACTAAGAGAGTTGATATCAATCTCAATATCCCTTTTCTTAATAGCATCGAGAGTTTTCTACATTTCCTCATATTTCTCCATAATGGTTTTTATTAGAGGATGATCTTGGGCCCCCTTTTGGAATGGATTCATATAAGGGGAAGTTGGTGTGGTAATTCCATGTTCAGTTGGTAGAGGGAGGACAACCACATCTTTAGTGACTGTCTCTTTCCCAAAATTGGATGAAGTGGATACATGGTTAGTAGGTTGGACCCTGACTTGAGCCATCATGGCTTGGACCTTGCCTAGGATTATATGTTCTTGGGCTTGTATTATGGAAGTCACAGTCTCTTATTACTTCTTAATAGCCTCATCTTGTTTCCTTAGGATTTCAACCAGTATAGCAGCAATGTCGCTTGATGGAGCATTAAGATAAATAGTAGTGGTAATCGGGTTGGAACCATCTCCGGTATTGGACATAATGACCTTTTGATAGAAAATGCAGGATATAAGCTTTTGAGAAATGGGACCCATGGCAGGTAGGTTATGAAAAATGGTAGATTTCTTTTTAGAGAACTTTTTTTAGAAAATTGCACTTGGTTCAAGTTATATAGTGATGCATGCATGAATGAAAATAGTTTCATGATGAAAGATATTAGAAATTTAAGGTACATGGAACCTAAGGTCAACTCTAATCATTACATGAGGGTTTGGTGGTTGAAGGTTCCCCAGGGATTATAGGTGTGATATATGCGATGACATGTGAATAAATGAGATTTACATGGGTCCAACGGCTATGTACAACCACGTTATCCCAACTGAAAGAATCATTGGGTGTGCCTTAGGGTTGGGTTATTTCACTATCAGCAAAGTAGTCCCTAGGAGGGAAGCTCACTCGATGTTACTTTCTACCCCTTGTTTTCCTAGAAATAAGGGTGCATGTAAAGTAATGAATGAAACCAATTCCATACATTTCTAAGCCTAGATTATTTTTATAAAAACCATTTCTCTTATTTTTGTTAGTTTCAAAACATCCCTAGTGAAGTCACCATTTGTGAGTCTCATCCGAACTCGTAGGCCGCCAGCGCACCTCGGGTTTCTGGCTTCGAGAAAACCGAACGCGTGGGTTAGATTACGCATGGCGTCAGGTTGGTCAAGTCTCACTTTAGGAGAACTCCCTTATGAGTCCATTGGATGTATGTGTGAACATGTGAGTCGCCACTTAATTTTTAGAAAATATATTGATTCTCACGGTAATTAAGAAATAAAAAATTAACTCCATTTTTGAAAAAACTGATACTTTGCCCAAGTTTTAGGAAAAGGCAAGCCTTAAACTAAAGAGTGGATCTGGGGACTCATGATTGATAAAAGTATTTATTTTTAGAAAATCAGTTTATTTTCTAAATAATTTTAACTTAAAATGATTGTATGGTATTGGTTAAAATCGTTTCATGTAGGCATGGCATACTATTATGATGCATGAACAAAATAAATCATACCAAAATGATGCATGGGTAGTTTATGTGGCATGAATCACACTTGAAATAGAAAAGCAATAAAATGACAAAAATATAAATAGGGATCCTTCCTCTAGCCCGAAAAGGGTTTTAGGGAGGGCACATATCCCTAAAAGCAGATTAAAAGGAAAATAAAAAAAAGAAAGTGATTACAAAAAAATCATAAAAACAAGCAAAGAGATCCATTCTCCAACCTAAAAAGATCTGAGAGGGGCACACATTCGCCGATGATATACAAATAAAACATGACAACAATAGAAATACAACTAATGAAAAAAAATAAAATAAAGAAAAATAAAAAAAAATGATTTTGGAGTTGAAGCCTTAGAACGGCTTGCCGGTGTATCCATTTGAAAGGGAATCAAACTCCACGCAGTTCTACCTTCTCGCGAAAGGTTGGGGTTATTTTGAAAAATAATGGGTTAGTGGTTATGTGCTCAGAAGCTAATTCATTTTATGTTTGTGAAAGAATTAACAAAATATTCCATTAATCAATTCAGATTTTGATTAATAAAAAATGAGTTTGAATATTGTGAAATTTCCTAAGTAGGTTTTAGGGCTTAATTTCAAAATCAAATTAAATACTTTACTATTCAATTGTATTACCTGTGGCTTTTGGGATTTTGAAACTCATGCCTTGGAAGGTTTGATACGGTTAGAATGAGTCTCAGTTGTGATCGGAGAGGTCTATCAATGAACTGGATTGGAATTGACTAAAAAATGTCAAAGTGAATTCTGATAGGAATTGGAGTATCTGGTATTTTTAGTTTGAATTTAGGCAGAGTTTTAGTTTTTAGAGCTATTTTTTTAGAGTAATTTAGCTGAGATTTGAAGTTAGAAAAACCTTATTGAACTGAGAGCCGGAGGGTCAAATTTATAGAAAAATTGAGTAGGAAAAGTCGAGAATGGGCCTGCACGCCAAGCTGCTTGAGCAGCTAGCGTAAGCATCGAGTAGCTGGCGCATGCCCCAGGCAATTGGCGCATTCGCCTGGGTTTAGCGTGTGCACCAAGTGTTTGGCATGTGCACCAATGAAATAGCTAGCACGCCAGGTTTGGAGTCTCGATTCAGTATGATTCTATTCAATTTTTTAGGTTTTCCAAGTTCGTTTGAGGTCCGATTTGAGCATAGTTTGAACCTATGGGCTCGTATTGATGGGCTGGATTTGATTGTAAAAAATATGGGTTCATGGTAGTGCAAAAGCCTTTAGAAAATAAGAAATCACCAGTGCAAAGTCCATTATTGAACATAAATCGACCAAAAAGCTCTTCCTTTACTAGAATGTAATTGCACCAATGTTTAACATTACCATTCTAAAGAGAGTAGTGTGAATGCATCACTTCAAGATAAATGGAACATGCACTATAGTCATGATTTGAGTTTAGGGACTAGGCTAACTTGTCAGAAGAAAATTCATGAGCCGAGAAGAGGCTTATCATACGAAAAAACTCAAAGGTTTGTTGGGATTCTTTAAAGCTTAGCTCATGGCTCCAAAAAATATTGCAAAACTAAGCCCCTCCAAAATCCCATTTTAGAAATGTAATAGCATTTCTGACTACTAATAGAGTAAGGAGAGGGGAAAGAAATAGCCAAATGTACTTTTCCACACTCCAATAAAGTACAGTAGGATCATAACGAATATAAAAAATAGTGCTTTTCAAGATAACATCATAAAGAGGACTATTAGATTTGACAGTAGAAATAATACCTCTCCAAAGAGCATAATACATGGATTTAGGTTTTGTAAGAATGAAGACAAATCATGAGATTCTATATTTTCAATAAATAAGGTTGCTCGAAAGAGGACCCTCATGAACTGGTAGATGCCATAGCCACGTAAAAAATAGAGCTTGGTTATTGATATCAATGTCTAAAAATCCAAGGCTTTCTAAACATTAAGGCCAAGATAAAAGAGACAAGTTAAAACGATGCAAATCACTACCCTATTCACCATCCACCCAAAAGAAAACCTTGATATTCTTATTAATAGTAGCATCAACTAACTTCAGTATCCAAAAGTTCCAATTAAAATATATTGGCAATAAGCAATACAAGACTTAATAAGGGACAACTTGCCAACTTGAGAAAGAATTTTCTCCTTCCTGAAAGAAAGCCTTTTTTTTTTTTAATTTTATCAATGATTGAATTCCAATTTGAAACTCTATATGGAGATGCACTAAGAGGAAGGCCTAAGTAGGTAATAGGAAGTGAAGCAACTTTGCAGTAAATACTATTTTCAATATCCTTAATGATATAGCTTCCAACCTTGATACTAGCTAGGATGCTCTTGTGAAAATTAATTTTAAGACTAGAAACAATAGAGAAATAATGTAACATACCAACTAGTTTTCTCCACTCAAAAGCATTAGGTTTACAAAAAATTAGCATATCATCAATAAATTGCATATTGAAGACTGTAGGCATAGAAGTAGATAACTTGAAACTCAATACCAACTTTTGACTAGCCATCTTATAAATAAGATCAGAAAGGGGCTCAATAGTCATGATGAAGAGAAAAGGCGAAAGGGGGCAACCTTGTGTAACCTTGTTGGAGAAGCATAACTCCTTAGTAGGCACCCCATTAACAAGTATAGAAATCCTGGATTTATTAAGCCATTATATAATCCAGTTACATGACTTGGTACCAAAACTAAAACTTTGCTTAACCCAAATAAGATAGCTTCATTTAACAAAAGGATAAATACGAGTCGCATAATAGAAGCAAAAGATTGAAAAATTGCACGAACCAATATCGTTCGATTTTCAATAATTTTGTAAAAATAAGTTCTATGTTAAAACTCTTTTAACATAAAAAGTTTAGTTATTCATTAAACTCTTTAATGAACATCTAAACTAAGTTTGGACCTATAATTTTAATCCAAGAATACTCAACCAATTATTATGCAAAACACAATTGCAACAAAGAAGAGATTAGAAGTATGAAATACCTTAACTCCTTCCTTTGTTTAGCACCTCAAGTGTAAAGCCTCTAGCTTGAATCATACTGAAGCTTTCCCAAACTTGATCTCCTTTTCTCTTTCAAGAAGGTTGAACCTTTCTCCCTTGGTTTCCCAAATGTGATTCTTACCTCTTTACTTGAGAACTTGAGATTAGGGATTGGTTTGGACTTTTGCTCTCCAGACACTCCTTTCTCAAAGGTTAGAAGAAGAGTTTATGATTGAAAAACTCTTCTTCAAAAAATAAACTCCCTCTCTCTAATTTGCTCTGGTGTTTTGAAACTTTCTCTCTCTAACTCTTAGAGAGTTTCTCTCTCCAGTATAATGGAGAAGATGATGAATAGTTCCCACAAAGTCTTATGTTAGGAAAAAAGATGATACACTAACATACTTAAACCCATACTCCTTTTTAACCACTAATCTTTAAATTAAGGAAAAGTGTTTTAGGAAGATAGGTTGCTTGTTCTAGTTGCTAATTGGCTATTTGACTAGTCAATTAGATTAAGTTAGTAACTAGTAGGAATCACTTTTAACCCTAGATTAACCATATTTAATATGGATTAAGTTTACATCTCATATAAATCTTATTTAATTTGCGTTTGTCCAAAACCATATCAATTAGGTTATTCCCATTTGTATCTCATACAAACTATGACATAATTGAATTAATGCTTTTATGAATTAAACTTCAAGACATGCTAGGGTCTTTGTTAATTTAGTTCAATCATCATTAATAATTAATTAAACTCTTTAATTAATCATTAATATGATTTAATTCCAAGCCATGAGAAATGCTTTATGGTGTGTGACTTACTAGGTTCATGTTCTAATTAGCAATGGGATAAAGAAAACTATTTTCTTCCGACCAAGTGTGTAATCCACAAGGCACACTTAGTCCCATAAGTGATGAGTGACGTCTAGCATAATATATCAAGACTAACTAATTAGAAATGAATGTCGGAGATTGTATCCTTAACATTTCATGGACCTCTCAATCATAATTACCATACACTTTAATCCCTTCATTACGGATTCCCGATATGACTTCTATCTAGTATAAGTTCTCAATAAATCGATTCCTACTAGAAACTCTTTTTAGTGAATTTGTACTACCTTGTCCAAGCATTTGAGTATCAATAACAACTAGAAGTCATAGGAACCTTCCTTGTTTACCCAAGTTAATGAATCCTTTCTTGGAGATCACTTACCTCAACATATCACTGATTATGGCCACCAGGTGCCATATACTAATACTTGGATAGCATCAATATGTAAGTAGTAACAAACCATAGTCACCGATATGCTAGATAATATGTCGCCTCAAGTCTAAGAATTATATGCACAATTATGAACTAGATGATAAGATATTGATTAGTGGATAAAACCCATGTATCTATCATCTAGTGTCACTATTCGACTAACTCATCATATGAGCATGTCCACATGTTGTCACAACATTATATGTCTGTAGCATGAGACTCACTACCTCCATACCAATAAGTATCTCATAATTGTCATGGATGACAACAGAGGCGACGGTCTTTCCGAATTAATGATGTTCCTACTAATAATCCTCTGACTATGAACTTACTTTAAAGTCTATGAAAAAAAAAAGAATCCGTCTCCATATTCTCAAACTCTTTGAGAATAAATCCTCTTACATAGGAATTTTGGAACATATATACATTAAACATTATATTGAAGGCATTCATTAAATGAAATATACATATTAAAAGCCATTAATGGATTAAAATTACAAATATATAGACAATGTACATGCTCTATGGCATACAACTCTAACATTAACATATTTAAATGCCTTTTCAAAATCAACCTTGAAAAGTGCATGACCCTTTTTCTCTTTCTTGTAGGAGTGAATAATTTCATTAGAAACATTAAAACTATCTAATATCTGGTGACCTATAACAAAAGCTGACTGAGTAGGATTGATGTCATCTTCAATAGAGTTTTCAGCCTATTTGTTAGAACCTTGGAAATGATCTTATAGATTCCATGAACTAGTGAAATAGGCATGTAATCCTCCACTTTAGCTATAATAGCATTTTTCAACACAAAAGTGATGGAAGAGCTTTTGACATCTTAGGGTAAGGAACCTAAGACATAAAAATGATTCACTAAGGTAAAGAGATCATACTTGATGTGATGTCAGACTTTCTTGTAAAAGAAAAAAGTTAACTCCATTCGGCCCAAGCACCTTAGAGGAACTACAAGACCAAACTACCTTTTTAAGCTCCTCAATGGTAAAAGGTTCATCAAGGCCATAAGCTTGAGAAGTGGAAAGGAGTTTAGGATTGATATCCACAATGTTTGGATTCAACATAGGGTATTTGTTTAAGCAAGCTAAAAAATGTTGATAAAAGCATAGGAAATAGAAGCTTGGTTAGTATAAAGATTAGCACAATAAAAAACACTCAAAATGAAGTTTTCGCTTCATCTATTTGAGGCATGAATATGAAAGAATCTTATATTTTTGTCTCCTAATTTACACTAATCAACAAAAGAATTTTTGTCTCTATAAAGCTTCATAATGCTTCAAAAGTTTTTCCTAATTAATTTTTAGAGAGAAGACAAAATCAACTTTTGATTATGAGTGGCTCCTACATTCAGAAACTAAGTCTTAGTGATGCAAACAAGTTTCCATATGTAAAATAGACTAATGAATATTACCATAGCCATCATGATTCTAACACTTTATAAAGTGTTAAAGCTTTCTTAATTTTAAAGCTAAAAGCAAAAAGCAAAGCGGAGTAAAATAGAAATCACCAACCAAAGTACCAAATCAATGTAGGACCACTAGAAATCAAGAGTTCTAAAGAGCTTAGCCCCTAAGTTTATAGATAAATCCCCTAACCATATAGGATTGCGATTTGAGGGGCCTCAAGGAAGAGAAAGAAGCTGAGACAATGAGAAATTAGAAATCCAACTAGAGTTAGAAATCCAAGTAGAGCTGACTAGGGATCGATTTAAACTGCTCATACACATTTTGTTCCTCTAAGTGAATTTGTTACCTTCTAAGGAAAGATTGATGAGATTACCCTTATTCATAAAATCGTCAAACCATTAGAACAAGTTAAGATAGTATTATTAGGACTCTGGTCACCATCATAGAGAATATGATTCAAATCTCCAAGTAATGAAGTAGGAATATTCAAGTATAAGTCCAAAGAGGAAAACACGTCATCTTATAAAGCTCATTATGGATGAGCATTACAAGACAAATATACAACTACAATTATACATTGGACACTCCTTGTAGAAAAAGTACAAAAAATAGCAATCATGATTCCTTAGTGTCGTGAGAAATTAGAGAAAAAAATATATTTATTCCAAGACAGAAGGATACCACCTGAATTGTTCTCGGATGGGACTTTAAAGCCAACCAAAGTCCCTCATCCCCTAAATGCTATGGATGGGTAGAAATTATTATTGTTATACTTAGTTTCAAGAACTTTAAAAAATTTAACGTTATATCTTCTGAGAAGTTTACTAATGTACCGATGCTTACGAGCATTACCCAAAACACTTGAATTCTAAGAAATAATAGAACCCATAATAAGAGATTAAGAAATATAGCTAAAATCTTAAGAATGTGTTTCCTTCCAAGTAGCCGCATCCCAATAGATGAGGTTAGAGATAACCTTAATGACTTCCTTATCATCTGCAGAAAAATGGCTCATATCAAGTGAATCATCACCTTGAGAAACAAAATTCATAACTTTTTCATGGAGATTATTTTCAAACCAAACATTGCCATAATTAATACCACTATTAATGTCATTAGGATAAGAGAGAATAGAAGATTTATCATTACCTTTAAGCATACCCCTTCAACTAGGGCTTTTCCCTATATGATTACGACCTAAGAATAACTTCAATCATCAACAGACTTTTTAATCACACTCCTTTTTATGAAATAATATACCATGAGATATAGGGGCTAAGTGGGGAGAAATTGGCGGAGTAACAATAGGGAGGTTGGAGTTCGAATAACCATCAATAGCTCATGTTGGAGAAGCATTAGTTTGAATAATATTCAAATTAGAAGAAGAGGCATCATAACTTGGCAAAACAGGCTGGGAAATAAGTAAAGAATTGTTGATGATAAAATGCCAAGGTTGTCCATCAATTTACAGGGAGTACATGCTAAAGTACAATGAAAAACTTATGCATTTGAGAGCTTTTCAGCACTAGTGACAACAATAGCAAGTCATCTATAACAGATACAACAACAGATTCAATAGAGGCAGAAGTAACAATAGATGTAGCTTGCTTAAAAACCAAATTTATAACAGGCTGATAAAAAAAAGTATCAACAAATGGAGTCGATAAGTCTTACCTTGAGAGGTTATAGTAGCAGGCTTGGCAAAACTATAAGTTCCACAAAATTAATATGAAAAATATCAGGTAAAGAAGATTGCAACTTCTTAGAAGAAATAGAAGCAGAAGAGTAGTTGCTATCATTATTAGAATAATAACTCTTAACACGTTCTTCAAATTTGTAGGTCAAAACCTCTACAATAATTTCACAAATTGTGATAGATAATAAAGTATCCTTAAAGGGAATCTTTAAGATTTTGGAAATATGACTATGTCAAGAAGTACCTATAAGCATACACATCGCATCAAAATGAATAAGATTTGCAATGTCAAAATCAAGAATAATAAAATCTCCAAAAAACTTACTCAACCAGATAAAAAATTCCTTCTTCCATAAATGTAAAGGGATGCATTGAAATCTAAGCCAAACAAATATCTTTAATGGCACAAAACATTCTAAATTGAAATCAAAAATTCTTTCTTAAATGAGAGGATAATTGTAAGATTGTACATTGTTAAACCATTTTTCTAAAAGATAAGTAGACGATTACAAGTAATTATCCCTTTGTCTATATGAATTGAATGTCAAAAGTGACAAGTTACCTCTCAAAGATGAGAATCTAACATTCGTATGACCATGAATTACAAGCTCCTCATGAATTGAGAAAACAACACCTTAGTTACGAAAAGAAGCACTCAAGGAGCATCTATGCCTATTGTCCTTAATAGGCTTTCTTATAAAATGTTCATCAATTGATTCAACATCTGATTTTTTTCCTAGCCATTGTCACCTGTGCATTGGACCTATTGTCCCTTTCCTTAAGCTCCATGATAGGTTTAAGAGGCTTTGAAGGAGGTTGAGGTCGATCAAAATAAGGAGAAGGGAAATTTGTACAAAACTTCACCATGGAGTCTTTGAGAGTCAATCGAAACAACATTGAAAAATCGTAAAATGTTCTCACAATCCCGAATATGTCTCAAACATTCAAAAGCATAGTGCCTTATACTCCAAGCACTTTTGTTAGGGATATATACCTTATCAATCTCCCATTATTTTTAGAGTAAATGATATAGGACTTCCAAATAGAGAGGAAATTTGATATGAACAAAATCCTACCATATAAAGGAGAAGAACAACAGTAAAAAGGGTGATTAGTGGAGGTAGAGTTATAGTGATTAGGGTTAGGGTTTTAGTGGCTTATGGTGACAACATCATGCTTCACATATGCTAACTTTAATAATAAAATTAAGAAAAATATTTTTTTTACAAGGAAAATTTGTTAGGCCAAATCACATTGTGAACTATAAAACTAAAAATAATCCTCTTATTTAATATTTATTATTAAATTAGTGTGATTTAGGAGGCGTAAACATGAGACATTTCTCTTCCCACTTTTTATTATGGAGATGAAAAGACCAATCAAACCGCACTTGATTGGTAAGAAATTACATTTCTAAGTGTTTATAAAGTTAATTTTATATTAAGCCTAAGTTTTTTTTTATGACATATGACACGAGTTTTTTATATTTTATTAAAATGTTCATCCTTCCATTAGTCTTGTTTCAAATCCAATTAAAATTAAAGCACAATGTGCATCCTCCTCGTTGTAGCTGTTGCTTTATTTATTGGATGAAATGGTATATCAGTTTTTTATGTTCGAAAGGGATTAGTGAAATGGTGTGTTTCACCATTTGAATATAGGCGAGTATTTTTTTAGTTGATACATGTGTCAAGTGTCTAGCATTTCTTCTTATTTCTTCCTCTGTATATAAACTTACTAGCTTGTGTAGTGATCTTATTATGTTCAATTCAAATTTACTCTCAATTCTCTAATTTCCTTTAATTTCTAGAATACTCTATAATTCTCTATACTATATTCATGGTATCAAATCCTAGATCTATACTCTTGTTAAATCAATTATTGTGTTTTACTATGAAATTTGATAATAATGGTTGAAATCGATTTAGTAGATCTAAGTTCTTAGAATGCAAGTGAGAATTGTAGCAATCTAGCTACGAATTCAAATTATAGTGATGGAAATCCTTTGTATCTTCAGAGTTCAGATCATCTTGGCATTGTGTTAGTAACTTTGCCTATGGAATGGAAGAACTACTTATCTTAGAAGCATGCTATATAAATATCACTTAGTGCGACAGTGAAATTAGGGTTCATAGATGAATGGTGTGTGAAATCAGCAATGAATTCTATGATTATGATTAGTGGATCTATGTTGATTTCATGGTTACATCTTGGATCCTCAACAAAATTTTGAGGGAAATTGTAGGAACCTTCATGTACACCCCAAGTGGTAAGCAGTTGTGGGATGAATTGGCATTTAGGTACAGGAAAAGCAATGATTTTAAAATTTTCTAAATCTAGAGGGAAATCAAAACTATGGTGCTGGGAAATAGTTCTATAATTGATTACTTCAATAAGATGAAAACATTATGGAATGAATTGAAGATCCAGTAGCAGTTTGTACTTATGAGTCATCTAGGATTAATGTGCAGAAGGCCAATAAAGCATAGATCATATAATTTTTAAATGGTTTGAGTGAAGTTTATGAGAATATATGAGAACAAATATTGATAATAGATCCTTTGCTTAATATAAATAAAGTGTATACAATGGTGCTACAAATTGAGAAACATAAGGAAGTGAGTAATATGATAACTAATTTAGTAGAGAGTGAAACTTTTTGTTGTAAAGTTTTCAGTTAATAGGAATACAAGAAGGGGAGGAGAAGTTAACTATTTCAAAAGGAAAGAAGACATGTATTGTGACTATTATAAAAGGACTAACCATTAAAAGGAGACATGTTTCAAGTTAAATGGTGTATTGGAATGGTGTAAAGATTATAAACAAAAGAAAGGGAAAGGACCAGTGAAGTTTGCTGGAGCTATGATAAATATTCCCTTGGTGGAAGGAATGGAAGCATCAGATAATGTTAATCTTAGCACAACCATACAACAGGAGATAATGAAGATTATTAAGGTAAAAGGCACAACCACTGAAGATTTTTTTGGCATGACTGAGTTTGCAGGAAAAACCATTAAATATGCTCTTAGCTTGCATAAATATTTTGATTCATATTTATGGATAGTAGACATAGAAGCATTAACTTATGTGTGCATTTCACTTACCTTGTTCAGTAATACAACCAAATTAAACAAAATAAGACTTGTCCTCTAACCTAATGGAACAATAAAGATAGTGGACCATATAAGAGATGTAAATCATTAACAGAAGTTTTGTATATACCTAGTTTTAGATTCAACCTATTCTCTATCAAGATATTCTTGACAAATAACCATTATATTATTATATTCCTGTCTGACATCTGTATCATTCAAGACCTATGAACTGAGGAGGTTTTTGCAGTAGGGAAAGCGAAGGAGAACCTTTATATGTTAGATAAAACTAGCTTTGATCCATAATTAATCAAAGTATTCAATGATATATACTATTTTAAGCTTACTTTTAAGAAAACATTGCAATGTAACACTAGTTTAAATAAGTGTTATGATGTGTGAGGAACATTAGTAGAAGTAATTAAGGAAAATGAGAGTTTTGCGAAACTGAGGTACACTCGTTTAAGACGTGGATATGAACAAATATTAAAGCATATTGATGTAATGAATGGGGTTTTAAATGAACTAGAATATCCTTATCATGTCTATGTCATTTCTAAATCATGCAGATTTCCATTTCAACCTAGTTCAACAGAATATGGGAACTATTTTGATTTGCTCCATGTGGACTCACGGAGACCTTATAGACACCTGCTATGAATGGAGCAAGGTTTTTCCTAACCATTATTGGTGAGCATAGCAAATATACCTAGACCTTTTTACGAAACCATAAAGACCAAACTTATAAAGTCTTTGTTCTTTTCCTTAAAATGATAAACACTCAGTTTAAACTTACACCAAAAATAGTAAGGTCAAACAATGGCACAAAATTTATCAATTTACAATTTTAAAACCTGTTATTATAACATGGTGTTTTACACCAAAAGAAAGTTCCTTACACACCACAACAAAATGGAGTGGTGGAGAGAAAACATGGACACTTATTGTAGGTTTCAAGAGCTTTAATGTTTCAATCTAATGCACTAAAGAAATTCTAGGGAGACTCTATTTTGATAGCTACACACATCATAAATAGATTACCTACACCCACTTTAGCCTGGAAAACACCATATGAAGTATTACACCAAACCAAATAAGACTACACTTCACTAAGAACCTTTGGTAGTCTTTGCTATGCCGCTGATGTTTGGCCTCAAAAGGAAAATTTTGGACCTAAAGCAGTAAAATCCATTTTTTTATAGGATATAATATAGGATATAAGGGGTATAAGCTCTATGATTTGGAATCACATAAGGTTTTTGTTTCTAGAGACGTCAATATTTATAAGCACATATTTCCATAAGCCTAAATAAATAATGATTCTCAACCTATGTCACCATTACTTATTTTTTATATTACTGATATGCCAGAACATGTACCACAACAATCTCAACCATCACCCATAACACCCTTACCAGATTCACCAACACCCTTGACACTGTTCATTGACCAAAACACCTTTTCACCACCACAAAATGAAAAAACATCACCTATACAACACATATCTTTTAATCCAGTATCATCTGAGTCTTTTAATGTAGATGTTGCATATCCTATAAGTCCACAGCAAGTTGTTCTAAGAGAACATTTAACAATTTCTATACCAGATTCTTCTCACATACAACTTACACTTATTAGACATAGGAGTAGAAATAAAGCAAAAGCAGTTTGGATGAGAGATTTTGTATCTAGTTTTACTTCTAAAACTAGTATCCTTTCAACTTATATTTAACCTAAACTACCTACTGCATAGACACCTCCAACCTATCCTTTTTGTCTCACTTACAAATTATTCACCTGCACACATAGAGTTTCTTTTAAATGTGTCCACTATACACGAACCTAAATCATACAGTGAAGCAAGTAAATATCCTGAGTGGCAAGTTGTAGTGAATGTTGAATTGAAAGGATTAGAAGACAATTAGACATGGGAAGTAGTTCCTTTGCTTGAAGATAAACACACAATTGGGAGCAAGTGGGTTTTTAAGGTGAATCTCAAGCTAGATGGCACCATATACAAATATAAAGCAAGATTAGTGGAAAAAGGGTGTAAACAGATTAAAGATTTGGATTATGCTGATAGTTTCTCACCTGTTGCTAAATTAGTTACAGTGAGATTATTTTTAACCTTAGCCACTCATAAGCAATGACCAATTATGCAATTGGATGTGAATAATGCATTTCTTCATGGATTTTTAGAAGAGGAAGTTTATTTACAACCACTAGAAGGATATGCAAATGTGATAGAAGGATATGCTTGTAAGCTTGTTAAGTCACTTTATGGACTTAAACAAGCTTTAAGACAATGGAATATTGAGTTTACAAAAAAATTAACAAAGTTTGGATTTGTTTAGTCCACTCAAGACAATGGAATCTGGTCACACTTGACCAAGATCCAACTTGAGAGGGAGATGTTGAAGTTGTTGGTTTATTTATTAAAGGAAACGAAATGTTAATTTTTTTTTTGTGTTAGAAAAGATTAGTGAAACACTGCATTTCACCATCTGGATATAGACGAGTATGTTTTCATCTCGTACACGTGTCAAATGTCTAACGTTTCTTCTTATTTCTGCCTCAGTATAAAACTATCTAGCTTGTACAATGATCTCATTATGTTCAATACAAATTTACTCTCAATTATATAATTTCCTTTCATTTCTAGAATACTCTATAATTCTCCATACTTTGTTCACTCCTTTATGAGAAATATAACTAAAATTCATTTTTTTAATGAATTAATATATCATATATCAACTAAGAAAAAGTTTATTATTCAAATTTGTAATGTATCATATATTTTAATTTATTATAGTTTTAGTTGAATTTAAAATTCTATATTTTATTGTAAATTACAGTAACAAAATATTACAAAATTTATTAATATAAAAGTATATAGATTTAGTATTACTAAAAAAAAGGCCCTTGAGGGGCATGATCTGACAATAAGTTGTTAATGTTTACAGATGCACATTCCAAGATCAATTCTTGGATGAGTTAGGAGGTAAAATTGATTTGGACATTAATTCACCATCCTACCTTTTAAATAAAAAAAAAGGTTAAAAAAAGGAATAAGGACTTAATCTAGAAAAAAAAAATAAAAAGTACAGGGTTAAAAATGCTTTTTTCTTTTTTTCTTTTTTTTTTGTCAAATAGGAAAAGGTTTTTCAAAGTTTTCCTTTTTATGAATTTACTAACATGTAAATGATTTGATGGGGGAATCTATTTTTATGTTAATCAATTCAATTTTTTTTATTTGTTAACACCGGCCCAAAGTTTGGGGCTACTAGGCCCATACACAAGGGGAGCCTTGAAACCTAGGAGACCAACCTGATTTATGGGCGAGAAAAAGGCTTCAGCCCATGGGCACTCAGTCCAGAAGCCTAGGCGATAGCTTTTGAACCAAGAAGCCCAAGTCTATAGGCGATGAGCAAATTCAAGCCTAAATGCGAGGAAATTCAGGCCTCAAGTTCAGTAGAACAATCCCAGGCCGATATTGGCCACAAAGCTTACCCTCTAAAGGCTCAGTGTGGAAAGCCTAGGCTGAGTCCTCCAGAACTCAAGACCTAAGTCCAGGCCTATAAACTACCTTAAGGCAGGATAACACTGCCTTAGGAGGGAAGGTATATAAGGAGCTCAAATCCCTAGGGTTAAGGATCCAACTTTTATCACTCAAAAATCCTATTTTTTTTTTCGGTAAGAAAACCCAAGGAGTAGCTATGACTTAGCTTTTTTCCGATTCCTGAGATCGTAACTGTTTTACCCGATCAGAGTGATGGTCCTCCTATATCTCTATCGATAAAGAGGTGGTTGGCAGAATTTCTCCTAGATACTAACCTTTACTCCTTTGGATCAGGAGCTCCTAGCAATGGCGACGCCTACATCTGGGAGGGAAGATACAGTCAGAGCCCAAAGAGTTGGAACCGGCAACGATGCTACCACTAGCTTCAGGGACAATTATCTGGGCTTAGGTTTACTTTTATATTCTTTTGCTTATTTTGTTTACTTATTATTGTATTAGTTTCTGCATTCATAAAAACATAAAAAAATATTGACTATTTGGGCTGCAAATCTTAAGAGGATTAATATAAAATCTATTTGGATATTATATTCTTACTCTGACTAGAATCTAGCTTAGACTAACATGAAGAAACCCTTAAAACTTGTTTTATTAGACTAGAGACCCTTAGACTAATAAATCCAGACCTGAGTGCCCTTAACGGCTTGGTACTCAAATTTTATCGACAACAGAATTGGCTCGCTCAGTGGGACATCCATAAATTGTAATATGGTGAGTAAACAACAGAAACAAACTAAGAAAACTGGTAACTCCTATAATGAAACAATTGATCTTGTCATTTTAGGTACGACCAAACACATGGAAACTCGCCCTCGAGAGGTCATCATACCTGGAGGCTTGCTAGACCCTCCTCGAGATGATGTAACTGGGGAGAAACTGAAGATGAGTTTCAGCGGGACATCAAGCCACCTAGGTTGAGGTCCTTATCTAACGCTGAAATCAATGTAGTTTGATCGACAGTACTGGCTGCTAATATGGACATGTATACTAGGCTCATAAACCAAATGGCTCAAGTCTTACATCCCCTACTTGAGGAGAACAGAGACTCACAACATTGGATTTTTAATATTGTGCAGTCCTTCAATGATTTAGTTACTAATTTCAACAACTTACTTGTAGGGAGGTATAATAATATTGCTGCTAATAGAGGAACCCCTCCCCAACAGAATTGGCAACAACTAGCTAATAATGAGCTACAAAATGAAGAAGTTAGGCTTATGCAAAGACATAATATTTGCTAGGGCTAGCCAAAGGATAAATATGGCTGATATCCATAACAATAGCCTGTGCCTCCCCCTATGTGGAATATTGGCCATTAGGCATGACTTATGCCTCCCCAAGTTCAAATGCCCAGTCAGGGTAAGCAGCTAGAAGACACATGCTGATACTAGAATCAAGGGCAACCAATATACCCCCCAACCCCAGTTATCGATCAAGGTTATCATGCAGTGGACCTAGGCCAATACCAGTAGCAGTCACAACATATGCCTATAGTCTATACTCCTATGCCGACTCCTATTCAACAGTAGGCACCATTCCCACCCTAGGGCTATCATGTGGCCTATGCACCACCCTAAGGACACCTAATTGGGATCTACCCTCAGCCATAGATTACCATCACTGGGTATCAAAATACTAGTTAGTGAAATGAGAATGACTTCACTAGGCAACTGCAGAGAATGTGGGTATAAATAGGAAGACAACCCAGAGACCCCCATAAGCAACCATATCCTGAGTTCATTGATTCATTCAATATGTTCCTAAAGGGATACAAAACACCCAAATTCACCTTATTTTTTTTGGAATGGAACTGTCAGTTTAAGGGAGAATTTGACAAGGTTTACTATACAATGTGGCGAGGCTTCATACAATAGCTTTCTAAAGCTCTGAGTGTTTGCTAATTCTCTCAAAGGCTTTACATTTGAATGGTATAATCGATTGTGCGTGAGAGCATCTATTCATGGGATGAAATGGTTTGTGCTTTCAATGATGAGTTTTATAGTTTAGCACCAAACACTATTTTAACCGATTTGGCTAAAATTACTCAGATGCTAGGAGAAGCAGCAGAGAAATATATGGCTAGATTTAGAAAGTTGAAGATTCAGTGCCCCACGAGAGTCCCAGAATTAAAGTTAGTGGAGCTAGCATTCAGGGGCATGAATATGGCCATAAGAGAGAAATTTAAAGGATAGAAGTTCTATGATTTCTACAATATCTTAGACTGGGTAACAAGCTATAAAAGATTGTTCAGGGGAAAAGAGAAGAAGAAACTAACTCGATCTTATTTCAAGGAGCATGTGGCATACTCGACCCTAAACGAGGAGTTAGAATAAAAAGAAGAGGCATATATTTGTGTAGCCGAGTTAAACATGGAGCTCCATTCTTATGTCATCCAATAAGGCCTCAACAGAAAAAGAGGCAAGATACAGAGAAGTTGGCCAAAGAGTATGCTTTTGACATCTCCAAACCTGAGGAAATTTTTGATCTACTCTTAAAAGAATGTCAGATAGAGCTAAGTGCTAGGTATGTGATTCCTCCTTTTGAGGAAAGACCAAAGATGCACTGCAAGTGGCACAATGTGGATAGAAATTATACAAACAACTATATTACTTTCAGAAATGTAATATAATAGGCCATTAAGGAGGGTAGGCTTTTGTTTCCTAGGAAAGATAAGACTATTGTCGAGATAACTCCCTTCCCAAAAGGACCCAAGATTGGGATCAAGGTGGGTATGATCACTGTCACTCCTCTGGGACTAGGAAGGATAGGAAATCAACTTGATCAGCCTAGGGTGAAGGTTGATCTTGCTCAAAAACACCATGAAGAAGAAGCCTATGAGGGAGAGAGTAGGGGATATGAAGTATGCCTCGCATGTCCAAACTACAGGGTCGAGTTGGAAGTTATTCCAAAGAGAAAGGAGGTTTCCCCTTACCTCAGAGCCCAGAAAAGAGGCAGGCAGTGGCTGATGGTGAGAAGAAGCTCCCTTTTCATCAAAGGCTCTAATACTCTGAGTGATCAGTGCACCAAAGGTTGTAATTTTAAATAAAGCCTCAAGAGAAAGCTATACAGAGGTAGTAAAAACAAAGCCTGTTTCTGAGGCAGCAAAGGAAAAAGCTAATCTTAATGAGAGGGTACCACATACCTTCTAGCCTATGCCAAAAAAGGTGGACAATTGGGAGCAACACCATCCCAACTCCTAAACATCTAGTTCCAGCAGTGTTTTTTTAGGGGTTGGCCATGGAAAAAAGGACTCAGATGCCTTTCTTAACCCCTACCCAGAAGAGAAGATTACAGAGATAGCAACAAATGGAAAGACTTTAGATGGCTCCAAGGCATGATCCCAAAAATAGAGAGGAATTGTGGGAGAAAAAGATGAAAGTCCGAGAGTGAGAGGATAAGTATTTGGAGGAAAGGGAGAGTCATGAAGCTGAAATGAAGGGAAAGAATAAAGTGTCCATTGAGCAAGTAGAAAAGAGATTGATCATCAGAGATTAATGACTATTGAGAGAAGCAGATGAAAGGCAATAATATTATAACAGATGCCTCCAGGAGTAGTGTGCCAAATGTTGGGAACCAAAAGGAAAGGAAATTAACTCCCAGGATCGAAAGGCCTATGGAGAGATATCGCAAAGGGAGGAGACTTATGCCAAAAGGGCTAATAGCAACAAATCCAAAAGTAAGAAGATGCCCCTAACCAACCAGCAATTATGAACATTAATAGGGTAAGATAAGAAATTTGGTCATCCCAAGGAAGATAAATCAGCCAAGGAGGAAAAGGTTGAAGAACCCAAGTCGATTAAAAGGCTAAGAATTAGTATGGTAACCATAACCCCAATCCCAAAAACAAAAGTGGACCTAGAAATGGCTACTATCATGCCAAGCTCGGACAATAGGCTATCCTGGATAGGGATGTACGGGAAGCAGATATCGATGAGAAAGGGTCACAACAGCCACTATCGATCATTATGGAGGAACCACAATGGTGTTTGGTAAATCAAATTAAACCCCCTTATATTAAGGCTGATTCGAATGGGATTGCTGCTAATAGAGTCTTTGTAGAGAACTAGGCAGGGGTCAATAATCTACCCCTTAAGACATTCAAGAAATAGGGACTTACCACTCAAGAAATCAAAGGGTCCTAGCTTTCCTTGCATGAATTCATGAAGGGAGAGATACTACTTGAGGGGTTTATAACCATTCAGCTCAAAGTCAGTAAAGAAACTTGGCTAACTGGATGTTATGTTATAGATGCTCAAGTAAATTACCTGTTATTATGAAGGGAATGGATCCACTTAAGTTTGTGCACCCTTTCGAGCATGCACCAGATGCTAATTCTTTTCAAAGAAGACTATGTCAAAATAGTGCCTAAAGATCCCAATCCTTATGGGCAAGAAGTGCATTTCTTGGATGTGATCTATTATGATTCTAAGTTAAAAACTCTATTTTTTTAACCTTAAAAAAGGCTGGATAGGAAAATTGTTGTGGCCAATTAGTTATCTCGGCCTAAGATAATTCTACTAGTTTATCGAGCATCATCTTAAACTTAATTCATGGATAAGATCTCAAAGAGGAAGATGGAAGTGATCCTAAAGTTCCAGAATCTATTTTGGGAGCATGTTTGATTGGAAGAGTGCATTTATGAAGACGAGGGGTAAGAGCCCACATCGACCTTGGAGTAGTAAGTAAAAAACTTTAGGATGAGCCAACTGAGGTTTAAGATCCCATAGGGAGATTAATTTAGGGTCAGAGGCTGATCCATGACTGATCTATATAAGTGCAAAGCTATCTCCAAAATTTGAATCAAAGCTGGTAGCACTCTTAAGGGAATGTAGGGATTGCTTTTCTTGGACTTATGATGAAATTCTTGGGTTAGTAAGAGAGTTGGTGGAGTATAGATTGCCTATAATGCAAGGTTTTAAGCCATTTAAGCAACCTTTGAGGAGAATGTCTCCCACAGTCGAGGAGTTGATTAAGCAAGAAATTGAGAGGTTGCTTAAAGCAGGGTTCATTCGACTTGTAGTGTACACAGAATGGCTTTTAAACAATGTCCCAGTGATTAAAAAGAATAGAGAGCTAAATATATGTGTTGACTTTAGAAATTTAAACACAGTAACTCCCAAAGATGAGTACCCTATGCCCATAACTGATATGCTAATCGATTCGGCTGCTAGGAATACCATTTTGAGTTTTATGGATGGGTATTCGGATTATAATCAAATCAAAATTTCTAATGATGATGTGAGAAAGACAAACTTTAGGTGCTTTAGACCAATCGGCGTGTATAAATGGGTAGTAATACCTTTCGATTTGAAGAATACTAGGGCCACATATCTAAGAGCGATGAATGTGGTTTATAATGACCAAATATACCTAGTTTTTACTTCATTTCTTAGCCATTATCTGAGTCCAATTGCATTTGATTTGCTTGTTCTAATGTGTTTTTAGCTCTTCTAGGTCCAAACAATAATCCAAAGCTAAGTAATACTAAACTTTGGATTTGGCGTACGAATCTAGACCATGACAGGCTTGAATGTACTTCAATATTTTGATAATAACTTGAGCTATAATGGTCCAATTGAGATGATTCAGGTACCATTGGAAAGAAAAGAGAAATATCTATAACTTTATCGATGACTATGAAGCCTAATTTTGCTCATGGGTACTTTTCACAGCCATGAATAGTGCCCATGACCACTACTGAGCTTGTTGTTTCTTAAGGGTTTTTCCAGGCATTTCAATATTTTGATTATAACTTGAGCTAAAGAGCTACGATTGAGATGATCAAGGTACCATTGAAAATCTACGAGAATGATCTACAACTTTATAGAGGACTAGAAAGCCTAATTTGACTTAAAGACACTGTTCATGACTATGAATAGTATCCGTGACCACTTGTCTGCTTACTATTTTTCAAGACAATTTAAGGTAATTTTCATGGGTACTATTCATGACTATGAATAGTGCTTATGAACATGATATTTCCAACTATATAAAAGTGAAATTGCAGAAAAAAAGGTTTGTCTTGGTACTTTGGGTCTAGGACTCACCCAAAAACTAAAGAGCAGCCAAGAACTAAGAAATTAGATATCAAGAAAGTAAATTTGAGGTGGAGTTAACACATTTGGATGCAAGATTGAGTAAGATTATTAATGGATTAGAGGATTACGAAAGATTTCTTCATGGGTTTCTTAGTTTATCTCTTTCTTCTTTTATTTTCTTATTTTCATTTTTATTTTTGTGAACTAAACATCGCTTGTCTACCTAGATTAAACAAGTTTCAAGTACTTTGTATGGATTAATCAATGGTTTTCTTAATGGATGTGAATTTTTGCATGAATTTGTATCTTTGAATGAATTTTTTTGCACTTTACATAGCAAAGCATGCTTGCTTTTAATGGTTGTTACTCTTTCTTTACTAGAAATAGAAAGATTGAGCTTAGACCACTCATAAGCACATGGGTTTGTTGTGATTGCTAAAGATAGATTCATAAACTCCTAGTGTTTTCTTTAATTCCTTGAAATACTTAATGCTTTGCCTATTTGAATGGGTTTATGAAGAGATTCTTTACTCATTTCTTAGGGATTGGGGATTTAGTCATTTGAGAAAGGGTTAAATATAGTTTTGAAGGAATACCCATTTAATGCTTGAATGAAATTTCATTGAGTAATTGGTTTTTCTTGCAATTGTGATTAAAATAAATCAAAGTCTAGGTAGATGCTCTTTCTCATGGTTGTTTATTCTTAGACCTTGCATTTTCTTGAATTTATCCTAATAGGAATTAATTAGTAGTTAGGAGTTTTAATTTTTAGTTTTTTTTTTATCAACAAAAACCAATATTAATTGTGAACTAAACAATAGTTTAAGTTTAAGCTAGTACTTGCGCTGGTGTCTTTATAGATCAACCTCGCTATTGCTGTACTACCTAAACGATAGGTGCACTTGCCTAGAGCCAGGGTAAAATTAGTCGTCAAACTTTATAAATTGTAAAACCCCGGTGTTGCCTTGTGGCTAACATCAAGTTTTTGGTACCATTGCCAGGGACACTTGTATGTAATATTAGCGATATAATAGCGACTATTGATCCAATCTTTATGTTTATATTTGTTTATTTTCATATATTTTTGTTTATTTTTTTTTATTTTACCTTTTTATTTGTTTTAAGTTTTTGTTTTTAGAAAAATTTCTCCATAGATGATTAGTACTATTAACAATGTAGTTCCTACCCAAATGAAGAATGGGGATATCCAGGAAGTCATTTTTATAACAATGGACATATCAATAAAGATGATTTCCCAAATGAATATGAATGGGGAGCACAAGAGAAGTCATCCCTCGAGCTTATAGTGGAAAGATTCATGGAGTCTACGGAGAATTGGGGGAAGGAGGTTCTCAACAAAAGCGATGTATTAGAAAATACCTTCCTAATGCAATTTGAGGTAGAAGCCATATTAAGGGATGATGAGCAAGAGAAAGAAGAGCGTACGTTAGAAGATGTTTATGAAATTATTGGAAGCTATAAATAGTAGATTTCAAAGCATAGAAGTGGTTATGGAAAATCAATAAGCTTCTCTTCATAATCTAAAAGTTCAAGTTGGGAAAATTTTGGAGTTTCTAAATTCCTCACCACAAGACAATTTACCCAACTATGCTAATGCCATTCCGGAGGAGCAATAAAAGACCACCACCACCTAGTGGTTGTAGGATGATGATGAAGATAAGAATGGTGAGAAATATGACATGGATGAAGTGGGAACAAGTGTCGAAAGTGCCCCACCCATAATCCAAAAATCCATCCTTACTATAACCCAAATTCGAACCATTGAACACGCTACCACACCATGCTTTACACCGTTACCATCCTTTTCAAAATGCTTAGTTATTGGAGAAGCGAGTATGTGGCCAGTACTTGTGGTCTCTAAATTTTCATTAGAGAGGGAAATCTACTATATGGATGTGTTGGAAGGAAAATTGAGTGAATTTTGGTGGACAATTTGAGAATTACAAGGGGTGGAGGAAGATGTCATATTTAGTCTCTTGGAAGCTCCACCTGCATGCCCCATCACAAGCCAATGGGTATAGCTCTTTGATGATGGTTTCAAACCTCACAAGCACAAGTATACACATCATGGAGAACCAAAAATTTTTTTTGCTAAAAGAAATCAATGTAAGGGCCAATACCCTTACATACTCTTATTTGTTTTGATTTATGGAGGTATCCAACATAAGGTAACCTCTTCTTCCTTAGTGGAATACAAATAACAATAACATCTAGCTAATATGACATTAAAGAAGTGCTGAAAGGGAGGTAACCCATTAATCTTTTAAAATTTTCTTCCTTTAGTTTAATGCTCATTTTCTTATGTTTTTGTATTATAATAACCTTCACC
>CAOJBK013888828.1:0-14655 GCA_948294925.1 Codiaeum variegatum
TAGACCACAACTAAATAAAAATAAATAAAAAACATAAAGAAATCCTCCCTTCTGAGAATATTTTATATATATATATATATATATATATATATATATATATATATATGAATTTGTATAATTTGAATAAAACAAAGGGAAAAACAATATATACATTTATATAATTTGACAAACTCTATCCATATTCATAACTAGAGAGATTTTAATTTTTGTGAGAACTGGTTACCCTAATTTTGATACTTCTGTTCACAAATCAGAACTATTGCATTTTGAATAAAAAAAGAACTATTGTAATTAGGGGTGTAAATGATCTAAGTCGTTCATAAATGGCTCGGTGTTCGACTAGATAAAAGCTCGTTCGAGAACAAGCCAAACTTAAGCTTTAATTTCAAGCTCGTTTAATAAATCAGCGGAGCTTGAGCTAGGGTCAGCTCGGCTCGATTAGACTCACGAACAGGCTCGATAAGTAGACTCATGAACAAACTCATATATATATATATATATATATATATATATTTATTTATTTATTTATTTGATTGTAAGTATATAATTTTGCCTAAAAAATATTATAAGTGTATAATTTAACATAAGTGATATTAATTTATTATTAATAATATTTATATTAATATTTATTAGCAACTTATAAATATTATTATTGAAGAATTATTAACTTGATTAATTTGATGATTTTAGTATTTTATTAATATACTTATAATATTTTTACTAATTTAGTATGATTAATATATACTTTTAATAAATATAATATAATATTATTATTTTTAAAGTATCATATTTATTAATTTAATTATAATTGATTAACAAGCTCAATAAAGCTTGAGCTCGAAACAACCCGAGTTTGAACAAAAATTTGAAGTTTGACTAAAAGTTCGAGCTCGAAAATATTTAAATGAACTAAGGCTAAACAAGGTAAAGCTCGGTTTAACTAGACTCATTTTCACTCCTATTTACAATTTACATATTTGACCCGGCTAATGGTTTGAACTGACCGGTGTCCTTATAAGTTCCGACCTGGCTGTTATCATTCCTAAATTGGTTATGCTGGTGGATAAGAACTAAAATTATATTTGGCGCAGATTAGTCAAACCACATACGTGGGAACAGAAAAGCTTATTCACCGTAGGATATAAAACTAAACTAATTTACACCGTCCGATCTGAAAATATCTGGTCCCCGCCCTAACCAACTCAAAAAGACTAAATCCCCTGAACTGTGACGCACATACACCGCTCCTCATCTGCACGAAACAACCTCACTACTCAGACAGTGGCCAGCTCTTTAGAAACTTCTAGATTCTTCTAGAAGCTTCCATGGCAGAGGAGGGTAAGAGATCCACAGGCACCGTCAAGTGGTTCAGTGCACAAAAAGGTTTCTGTTTCATAGCTCCCGATGACGGCGGCCAGGATCTATTTGTTCACCAGACCTCCATCCAATCTGATGGCTTTAGGACATTATCTGAAGGCCAGCCTGTAGAGTTCGCTGTAGATTTTGGCGAGGACGGTCGCACCAAGGCTGTCAACGTCATCGACGTCTCCAGATCTCGTCGTGCTCCTCGCGGCGGTCGTGGAAGAGGATTCTACGGTGGAAGAGGAAGTGGTGGCGGAGGATATAACAGTGGTCGAGGAGATGATAGCTATGGGACAGGAGGGAGAGGTGGAGGCGGCGGTGGCGCTTGTTATAATTGTGGGAGGTTTGGACATTTAGCTAGAGATTGCTATCAAAGTGGCGGTGGCAGTGGTGGTGCTGGTGGTGGTGGAGGAGGACGAAATAGGGGATATGGTGGGGGCCGAGGCAGGGGTAGAGGCGGTGGTGGAGGCGGCGGGGCATGTTATAGTTGTGGGGAGGAAGGGCATTTTGCAAGAGATTGTCCTAATAATGATGAAAACTAAGACAATGTGGGCAATTTATTTTGTGTTAATGATGATTAATTCTCTGTGGATTGTTGCATTTTGGAGATTGTTTTTTCAAGGGATGGAATTAACAGAGGAGATGGAGCAGAAGCGCTTTTGTTGCCATTGCCATTTGTTTCTTCATCATTGAGGTTTTTTTCCTTTTTTTTTTTGGGTAAAATTTTGGTAATGTTGGTAAATTGTTTGCTTTAGTTAATAGTTTATCCTCTTCTTTGTTATTTGTTTAACATGAAATTACATGTTCTACATGAAATCAGTTATTTTATCAATTATACAAATTTTTATTATGTTTTAGTCTTATGCTGCTTGGTGTTTTTTTTTTTTTTTTTACTTTTCTGTTGCTTTGTTGAATTTTGAAAAACCTCTTCTTGTCCGTATTGGATTGAATGGTAGCCTTTTGTTTTGAAGCTGAAAATATATCTTTTCCGGTACGCAATATATCAATAGGATAGGTGTTCTTTGTTGAAAATGACAGCACTTGGGTTGCTTGGTTTTATTCACTTCCTTTTAATTGTTTTATCCTTTTTTATGGGATAGATTATATTGACCTTTGCATATATTTATCTTATTGCCTAAAGAAATTGTGGAAGCATACGACCTAAGTTTATCTATTTTTCTGTGGAAGAATATGAAGCAAGATATACATATGAGGTGGGTAGGTGGCTAGTGTTCTGACACGTGTGTGTGTATTAATTGTATGGCTAAGAGTTCTCAAATACCTTATCCAAAGTTTGGAATACTTTGAAAGGTCTTAATTAGATGAGTTGAGGTTGAAATCCCCTTGAGGCTTGATCATCCACTCACTGAAGCTTCATGTGTGATCTTATCTGGTCACTCTCGAGTTCCCTGTTTTGGCTTCACAGTCTCTGTCCTGACACAAAATTTGATAACTGGTTCTTAAAAATAGAATGAAAGAAAGAATGGAAACAGAATATATAATAACCCTGAAAAGAAGGGAATAAGATTATTCATTGGAAGCTTGGCTTCTTTAGTTTTTTCTCCTTAATATTTGAATTACTAATAACCAAGCGGAGAATGATGTTATTCAATTTGAAGTAAAGCTTATCATGCATATATTTCTTAATATTTGCTGGGCTGTTGGTATCTACTTAATTTGGATATCCAAATATTTCACATGTTTGCCAGTATGGATTCTCAAATTCTCTGGAATTAAGGGCAACTACTCAAAACTTAGTTATGATATATGTATTTTTAACTAAACCATCTATGTTTATGACAGAAGAAAGAATAGCATCTCAAATTCAAAGTCACCACTTCAAATATCAACTGTATTCTTGATGTTTCTGAATCGACTATAGAAGGTGCTGTCTTTTATTTTATGTGTTTTACTTGTGTTGTGGGGCAGGAGATAAGCTTAGTGTCAAATCTCAGTACTATAATGCTGCTGGATACATCATGTTATACTATCTTTTATAAGGAGAAATCTTCCTAATGAAAAGATGTGAGGCATTTTGAGCATTTCCTTACAACCGTGCTTGACCCTACTCCTAGTTTGAGCATTTTTCCCTTGCACATTTGATGCACTCTTACCAGAGAAGTTTCTCATTCTCACAGCCAATTGGTTCTCTACATTTAGTGGCTCTAGTTTGAGTTAATTTTTTTATGACATATTTATGGTCCATTTTAACAACCTGAATTTATTCAGTTCTATTTTTTGAATTCTTTGTGTTCTTCTCTATGCGTATACCTTTCCTAAACTACCTGTGGTGAAGTACTACCGATCAAAGGCCGCTTTAGAAGGATCCAAAACTGATTTAGATGTTCTTGTTGCTGGTGGAATCCAAACATTAACCGAGAATACAATTTTTTGGTAGACAGAAGAAGATCCAAACCTGCATGAGTGTCTGACCAGCAGAGAATTATTGGCACAGAATCTCAATTATGCAACTAATTTGTTTCTGATATACATACTATTGTTGTCAATTTTCCGTTGATTTTTATCTGAAGATACTGGATCACACAGCTCAGGTGAATGGTATGCTCTAGTTCTCATAGCAATGTTTAATGTGTGGGACCTTATTGGGAAAAACATTCCTCTTCTGAAATCCTTGATGCTGAAGCCACAAAAAGGTCTCACAATGGCTGTCCTTTCTTGATTTTTACTCATCCCAGCATTCTATTTTACTGCTAAGTATGGGGAACAAGGGTTGATGATAATGCTAACATCATTCTTGGGTTTAACTAATGGTTACCTCACTGCCTGTGTCCTAACTTCTGCACAGAAGGTTACAAGGGACCGGAGCAAAATGCCTTGGGAAATTTGCTCGTCTTTTTCCTTTTAGGTGGTATATTTGCTGGGGTCGCACTTGAATGGCTATGGCTGATTGGCAAAGCACGGGATATGAAGTTGATGAAACTGATCTCTTGTCTGGTTCTGTATGAAATCAGATAGCTGAGATATTTCCACCAGAAAGGTTAGGAGTTTGTGTTTGTTGTTGAGGATTTATCTCTTGTGTGTCACTAGATATAACTTATAACAGATAATTGAAGACATTAAATGGCCTTCGAGACGCATTAGCTGGTAATTAGCTTACTTGCTAGATAATATGCTCTATGTTACTAACCTGCAGATTTGACAGCATGTTCATGTCTTCTAATTTGCAGTCTATTCCAGGGGAAGCACCTGGGAACTGTTATATTTACTTCATTGAAGGATGCCTTTAAATTGGGTTTTGGCACAGGTGTAGTGCTTGAACTAATCTAAAGTGCTGTACAGTTTTTTTTATACAAGCATGTTAGCTCCTATTTCTTGCATGTAAGCTTTGTTGTTTTCAATATTAAGACATTTTCTCTAACATGGGTTTATGAGTGGAAACACAGATAAATTGGATTGCATTGTGAGTCATTCTTATAAGTAGGTTAGGAGCCTATTCACATTATATTTTAGAAAAGAACATCAGCAATTTGGCAGGAAAGGATAAATACAATAAAATAGGGAATCTCAATTTGATAAGGGTGTTTTGTGTTTTTGGCTAAATTGAAGGGTAATTCTGTCCAATTGAAGCTTCTTAGGGGGGGTGTTATGGTACTTTAACCTGCCACATTCACCTCGCTGGAAATGCCTCACAAAAACGAAGCTGTTTCAAATTGTGATGGTGTGTTTTGATATCCTTTTCAGTAATTTTATACTTGCTTTTGTTACTCTAACCCTAAAAAACCTGTTCTTCTCATTTACGCCATCCTCTCTCTTTTCTCATAGAAAGGTAGAGATGAACTACTCATTTCGTACAGTTTCTTTGTTCTCTGCCGTCGCATGCAACGCTTCTCTCGCTAGAGCAATTGATGCCTTTTGTCCTTCAATGCTCCTAAGGAACGATGACGCTTTGCATCTCTTGCAATTCTGGTATTATTCTTTTAATGATTTTGTGAAAATTTATAGTCCAAAGCAATGGGTATTGATTTTTGGCCTTTACTGAAGATAAGAAGAAAGAAAATTCCTCTCTAAATACAGCGGGTCTTCAATTGGTTTTCATGGGTATCGTTCTTTTTTCTTTGATATTTTGTTCAATTTGTTTTATTATGTGTTTGTGATAATTGCTCTTTTATCAGTCTCTTACTTTCTCCCTTTTCTAGAAAGCCAAAGCTGACGTTACCGAATTGTGGATGATGGATCTTGGAGGCAGTGAAAGATTGTTGAAAATAATTATGTAATCTCTGTCCTCTTTCTTTGCTTTTTTTTTTTTCTTTGAAAAAAAAAACTGAATGCATTATCAGGATCTCTCTCTTGAATTTATTATCAGGTCTGTTATTTCTTCTTTTGAATTTTTCACAAAGTTGTTTTTTTGTTTATTGAACGACTTTAGTTGAAAGAAAATGGTTCGCATAAATTATGCATCATTCTATTCTTGATTAGGAAACAATTAGAGTAAGAGAGGGTGTATGATATGTCATATTTTGATTTTTGGAACTAAAACATAAATAAATTACAAATTTTGACATGAGATCATTTAATTATGCATATAAAAGAATGAGATTTAAAATCTGCAGTAATGTATTTGTTCACACTCTAATGTATATATAACTCATGTTTTGGTATATTTGCATTTTTTAAACCAGTATAGTGGCAATCATTATTTAAATACAATATGAAAATTCATTAATCATAATGTGAAGCAATCAAAATAGCATACAATAATCAATATGAATGGACCAATGATATATTTGTTTGCAGGGACTAGATCCAATGCATCATGGCTGGAAATCCTGATATAAGCCATAGACAAGCCTTTGGTACAACTGGTAAGATTGTAAGATCCAGGAGAACATTCATTGAAATACCATTTTTATTTGCTTGACAAGTTGTGATTCTAGCACTCGATCTTCGTATTATGTCCTTTTAGTTTATGCAGTTAATTATATTATGGGTGATTAATTTGATTTAATTTCTAATTTATGGAATATTGTTAGGCAATAGTGCTTTATATTTACTTTTTATTACTTTCAGCAGATGTGGACTATTGTCATGGGAGTATCCATCTGCCAGTAAACTACCAACCAGTAGGTGAAGAAGTTGACACGCTTAAAATAAAGTATATTTTAAGGTTAATTCTTGTTTTGCTGTATATCACATACAAGCCTCATGGAAAGTTGCATTTCCTATTTCCACTCCATTTATTTTGTGAATCAAAGAGGGCTTTTCATTGTTCAACCTTCTGCTTCTTCATCATTTTTATTGTAATCAAGTTTTTCAATGTAATTATAGTTGGATATTGACGTTAACCGATGCAATGATTTTGTCAGGATTTAAAAGTTACGGCATTGAAAGGAATGTGGGACAAAGGGTAATATTATGTTTAAATTTAGTGCAGATTTATGTGGCAAGAATAGTTTGATGCAGTTGATATTGTGTCTCTCAGGAATGATAAGAGTTCAATTGATAAGAATAGAGAAACAAATATCAAAAGATACAGATAGTTTGTCAAATTTTATTTACTCTTTTTTCTTTTTCAAATTGTGGAATTACATGCAATTTGAGTTGCAATTTGATTGAAGCCTAATATGTCATTAAATGATCACATTTTAAAATATGTAGAGAAACTGGAATAATTACTTTGAGATATTAATTATTTGGTTTGTTGCAAATTTGATAGATTATTTTGATTCCCATTTCATATTTTGGGTTTTAAAATATTACTCAGAGTTGGCCAAATTTGCTTGATAGAAATTCAGGTTGGTTGCTCCAAGTGAGCTTGATATGACAATTTATTTAGTTTTTCCTTATTAAATAGCATAAAAACAAAGTTGAAGGTTGGTTGATAGAGATTAATATTAATTTTTTTAGTTTTTCTTTGTTAAATTGCATAAAAAAAGTTGAAGAATTGTTGATAGAGATTCAGGTTGGTTGGAATATTAATTTATTTAGTTTGTCTTTGTTAAATTGCATACAATCAAAGTTGAATTGTTTAATCATGGACGATTGTTGAATTATGATTTAGCCTTTTTCTTGTTTGGTAATTTTTGTTAAATAATTAATTGTTAATTAGGTGTTGCAGGTTTAATTGAAAGTACAAAGAAGAGGAGGTAAAGGTAAGTTATGTTATGGCTCTTTAGATTTGTTTTAAAATGAATGGTTAATTTTAAATCTTTTCTGTTATTTTTAGTGCAAAAATTATGATTCTGTAATTATATTTTTTTCTATTTATAATTATGAGAACTTAGCAATGAAGGATTTGTGACAATTTTTTAGTGATTCAACAAAAAAACTAATTTTATATACCATTCCATTTCATAGAGAATGCAATCGATAAGATGACATTTGAGAAGTTATTAATCTTTTCCGTATGATTTGTTCATCCTCTCATAGGAAAATGTTTAACATTTATAGATTCAAATTTGCAACAAAAAAAATTAGAAATTAGTTTGATGTTAAACTACTGGAAGTTACCAATTTTTTTTTTGTTTTCATTCACACTTTCTTACTCATTAAGGTTTGGCCTGGACAATTTAAAACCAGCTTTATCTTTTTAATTTTCATTTCTAAGACTTCGATAATTCCTATGTCTAATTTTAATTTTGTCTCATAAAGGTATTAATGTTATCTTCATATTTTTGTGTAGTGGGCATCATAAATCTTTAAAAATAATTACTTTTGAATTTCATGGCTTTGCTCATTTTATTGTTTTAGGTGAAAATTATCCTAATGAAAACCAAGGGTTGAACAACTGCTGGATGACAGAGCTAAAGAGTTGAATTGCTAATCCCCATTACAAGGTAAAACTCAAGTTTTATTTTTTACTATCCAACTTGCTGTGAAACTAACATTTGGTGAGGTTTAATACGAACATTTAATGTAGAACCTTTTTTTTTGTTTGAAATATTTGATGCAGAACCTTATATATATGCTCCCTTTTTTTCATTTTGAGAAATTATATATGTATGCTCTGATTAGTTTTGATTATGCATATTAATTAAATTTTGATTATTGGTTAATATATATGGATTGTTACATTTAAAAAAAAGAAGTATGCAAGGAAGCCTTTATTTGATTATGGAGTAATTATTATGTCTAGCTTCGATTGAATGAAGTGTTACATTTGTTTGTCGTTTGAATTTTTATTTTAGTTCTTTATGGGTTAATGATAAATTGTAATACAATTATTTTTTAATAATTTTGTTTCAATCGTATCTATTTTGATAATTAATGAAACTGATTTACTCAAAGTAGCAGAATCCCCAGTGCCGGTGCTTTAAATAACTTTCAAAAGAGATTGATTATTCTATTTTCAAATGGGACAAATCAAATACTAGAATGAGTTAATATTCAAATTTTTTTGTATTTAGAAAAATACAGTCTTAATACAATTAAATATTAGTGTTGGCTACTCCATCATGGTTGCAAAGTAACAAAGTGCTCTTTTATTTTTCTTGACTTTGTCGTTAAATTGTTTATTATAATAATTTAATTAGTAATTTATGTTTTTTTTTTAATTTATATTTTTATTAAAATTTTATTTGAATGATTGTTTTAGAATTCATTTGAATGCATTTGGGCTGCAGTTACGGCTCCCGAATTATGATCTAGTTTATATATAATTCAGGGCATTTGTCTTATTTTTTAGACCAAGTATATGAAACTAGATTGACAAACTGCGCTCTTCTTAAAAAAAAAAAAAGATAGACAATCTGAACGATGATGTAGGTTTAATATTATTAAAAGACAATTACAAATTAACTAATTTAAAATTTTTATCTTTTCTTACTTTATATAAGCCATTATTCGTGCCTTATGCAAGTTAATCTCCTATCTTGCGTTTATGCAAGTTTGTATTTTGTTTTATGCATGTTTTCAAGTTGAAGTATGACACCTAGATCAACTTATCTTTGAATAATGACAGTGATAACTTTATCCCTTCAACTATTATTTTCTCGATTAATTTTCAAGCTAAGAAGTATATCATTGTCACAATTCAACAATTGATCAAAGAAATGAGTTTTGAAGTAGAATGAGATTTCTTTTTATATTGTTTTTGTTATTTTAATTCTTCTTTTATGATGCTGCACTTGAATCAAGGATATCTTAATCTTATACTTCTCATATGTTTTACCCTCTTAAATGTTTTAACAGAACATATGTCATCATATGATGAATTTGTTTATTGCCTAACTTTATTAGCTAACATGTGTTTCTTTTCCTCCTATCTATTATTAGTTTTTTTTTTAAGATAATATGAAAAATCAAAATGTAAAATTTTAAAAAATAAATTTAATCTAAAAATGAAAAAAAAATGATATTATTATCTTAATCTATTTTAAATTTCTTTTTTAAAAAATTAAGAATCATTAATTTATATCTAATATAATTTTAATTTTTTTAAAAAAGTTATTTAAATTTAGATAATGATTTTTTTTAAAACCATGATATCTATCAATACTACTATTACTAATTCAGGAACTTTTGAAACATTGGTTCATGAATTTTTTTTTGAATAAATTTCTATTGATCCCTAGATTTTGATCAAATTAATACTACAATATCTTTATTTGGAAAAATTAACAGTTTAGTCCATCTAATTTGATTTTTCTAATAGTTTAATGTCTTTATCTTTTTTTTGTACATTTTCATTAGTTTTTTTGCGAAGTGACTAAAGGGATAGCAAATATAATCGTATTATAACTGGTTGAATATATAAAGTTTTTTAAAAAATCATGAATTTAGTTAATTATTTTACAAAAATAAATTGAAAACTTTGTGCCTTAAGAAATTGATTGAATAAGTATAATTTTTTTAAATTTATAACTTCAATAAGTTATATTGCGACTACATGCATTGCTCCCTTTAGCCGTTTGACAAAAAATAATGGGAAGACACGAAATGAATGAGAGACTAAAATATTAGTAAAAAAAAAATAAAAATACTAAAAACGGTTGATTTTGCCAAATACATGAGTTAAAAGTGTTAATTTAATTAAAATTTAGGGATTAAATAATAATTTATCCAATTTTTTCCAGTCCAAGTGACTGGTTGCAGAATCACGACATTTTGGGGCTTAGAATTTTCTATTCGTCTCCTCTTCATTATATTGCTGATTTGCTCTAACCCTAATTCGACCATTCTCTTGTCGTCGCTTCGATCAATTGCTTTTCTTTCTTTATTTGGTTAGTTGTTTCGCGCTTTATCTTTTTGTTTGATTCATCTTTGTTTTTTTTAAGGTATTTCTTCTACTTTGTTTTGCTCTAGGTTTTGAATCGCCTTTGTCGTCCACTTTTCTTCACTCTTCATATTTCCTTTGTGATTTACTTTTTTTTTTTTACTTTTAATCTTTTTGTTCGTCTTTTTTTTTAAACTTTTATTTCCTACTATTAGATAGTAGTGACAAGTCTGATCAATGAAAATGCTATACATATATCACAACATATGGAAATTATATGGAGGTAAAAATTGTTATGCAGATTATCACTCTTTACCCTTTATCCCTTTGTTTACTTTTTAGTTTTAATCGAGATCTTTTTTTTTTTTTGTTTTTCTCTATTTTTAATTAAGTTCTTAACTTTGTTCTTTAATTTTAGATGTTATTTTTCAAGAGCTTTCTCTATTCTCAATCAGGAAAAATTCTGTCATCTTAAATTTTGTAAGGGATTGAGTTTTTTTGGTTTGTAAATTTCTTAATGCTTGGCTCGATTATTTATATGTTCAAATTAATATTTTAGGCTAATTTTTCTCAGGAACATCAACAACCTAATATTTTAGGATTCCAATAATTAAGGATATATTTGTTTTCTTTAAATTAAGGAAAAACAATAATTATTAACAAGTGACAAGGATCCTTAATAACTAAGAAAATTTGATAAATTTTATGTGAATGTAATTTCTTGAGAAGTTTGAATGAAGTACCTCAAGTTCTAAAAGGAAAAGAACAAGATACATTACAATTCATTTTTATGAGTTCCATAAACAAAATCAATACAATTTGTCATATTATGTTGAAAAGACATTATATCTTGTGTTAAATGGATTGGCTTGAAGTTGCCTTCAAAAGTATGTATTTATTCTATATTGGGTACTGGACAACGGATAAGGAAATTTACATTTTCGAATAAGGTTGTCATTCTGGGGACTGTTGTCAATCTTTTGATATTCCATGTGAAATTAGTCCTTTTATTCCTGTTAACAAGTTATGGAAAAACTATGTATTTATTCTATATTCGATACTCGATTTTTGGCATTTTATCAAGTTTGAGAAATTTATTAGAATTTAGATTGTTGCAATGGTTACATGTGGACGTTGTAAATCTCTTTACTTACTACTGTTATTACTTTTGGGGAAAAAAAAGAAACAATTGGAAAAATAATTAAATTGGATGTTCTATTAAAGTTTGTTTTTTAGATTACGTCTAACAAAATTATCAACCAAGATTTTTTTTTCAAGAAATTTTTTTTCATGCAATTATTTTTATTTGTGATACTTATCAAGTGATGTATATAATAATACAGAAGTTAACATACCACTTTATTTATTAAATGAGAATTTAGTGGCAAAAAATAATTTATTAATATGAATATGTTAACTTTATGATGCTGTTAAAATCAAGGTTTTCAAACCCAGTCCCGTCTTTAAACCGGTAAAGTTAAATGGTCAAGAGACAAAGGTCAAACTAGATTCAACCGAGGTTCAACTGATATATCACATATATTATTAAATATCTAAATATAATAATTTTATATAAATAAATTAATATAATACAAACATGTTAAAAATAAAAATTATAATAATTTGATGTATTTAAGTATGATTTAAAATTAATAAAAATAAAAAATTAAATTATATTTGCAATTAATATTTAAAAGGAAAAATCATCAATTATACCCTAAATTATTCGCAATTTATCAAACCTACCTCTTATTAAAATAATTTTTAATTTGACTAGCAAAGTTTTTGATTTATTACTAATCTACCACATAACTCAAAACGACATCGTTTTGGATCTGCCTAATGGATTGACCGATTGATATGACGAAAAGACAGGTGTATACGTCTGTTGCTTATAAAATCTCAAACTTGTGGGCGTACTAGAGGAGAAGTTCCTCAAATGTGAATAACCCGAATTCTTGTTCAGACGAATGCGGATTCTCAAACGCTTTTACACAATTTGTTTGGATTTCATTAAACTTTGATTATAAATTAGAAATGAAATTTAGAATTGAAAATTGAAATCATGTTTGTATTGATTTGTTGAAAATTTGCAATTACAGTAAATTAAAAAAATACTAAGAAAAACTGAAATTTGATGGTTACAATAAAAGAAAAGTTTGTTTGAAGAAATGCTAAAATATAAACAAAAGCTGTGAATTTGAATTCGATTGACTGATAAGTTGTTGAGGGTTAATTTGATAGGTTGTTGATTTTGAGTTTTGTTGATTGGTTCGATTGTTGATAGATGTTGATTGGATGAATCTTTTGTGTCTGCTGGTGCTTTTATACCAGTTCTAGTCAGAAGACGGAACACCAATAGTCTCTGAAAAAACATAAATGACCAGTTATAGATATTACGTTATTTTGTCCCCGAGGATTTGAATCTGAAATTTTTTAATATTAATCAGATGTTGACTCATTTCTGGGCCTTTGTTAGTCTTTAATAATTACTTAGGCCATCAAGCCCAATAAATAAATTACTTTGGATCAACTATTATTTAATTTAATTAATTTATATTCCAAAGTCTAAAATTTTATTTTAAGCAAAAACAATGTACTTATATATTGTAAGTTTGAATCAAAACTTAAAACATATATAATATGTGAAAAATATTCATAAAATTTCAATTTTTCCTAATAGTAAGACCTAAAGCTCAAATCACAAAAAAAATTATGGCTGAATGCAACAAATAGATTCATAAAGAATGAGAATGAAATCATCAAGTCCGTATAAATCGGCTTTAAAATTATATCTTTCAAATAAAATCACTGCTAATCCATCTTCAACAAAAAAAAAAAATTTATCCGGACATTGATTTAAATTTAAAATTCAAATTCTCAATAAATTCAAATAAAAAAAATAGGAAATCCAATAAAATGTCCCGATTCTCCAAAACCTAATCAATCAATAAATTCCCACCCTAAACCAAATTCCCCATTTGGCTCAAAATTACCCAAATACAGTATTTTTTCTTTTTTTTCCTCTCAAAACCCAATCAGAAGACCTCCACCGGAAACCACCTGCTGCCGCCGTCAGCACCACTGGTCAGCGGCAGTCGGAGCCTCTGCCGACCAGCGCGCTAGGCAGCAGTAGGAGGCCTCCCCAGACGCGAGAAAACAGTAGCGCCGAGGAACGGGTCGCGACAGCGTAGCCACGCCACCACGCCGGAAGCCAACCGCAAGCCGACCGTCCTCCGCCGCCATCGTTGTCGGCCGTTGCTCGACCAACAGCCGCCGCTCGACCTCCGGGGCAGGAGCAGCAGCGGGCAGGAACGACAGCGCGCGTACAGGCAGGCCCAACGAGAAAGCAGTGAGCTTGGTCGAACGCTCGTACTTTTTCGCGTACCAAGGAGCGAACCCGGAGCAACATTTGTCGTTTTTCGCCGTCAAACACCATCGTTCGATCGCCGGAGCATGAACAAGCGGTGCCTGAAACAGCAGTGCAGCAAAAACAAACTTGTGGTGTTGGGGACGATTCCTCAGCTTGAATTTTTGACAATTTCATGTTCAAATTTCGACTCCAACCTCCAAATCGGGATTTTTTCCAAGGCTTATTCAAGGAAAATCTGAGGAAAAAGTATGATTTTGTTGAATTTTTATTTGAATTTTTGCTCTTGGGGGAATAGTTGAATTTGTTGAGGAAATTGCTTTAATGTGACTATTGTTGTATTCTGTAGAATTTTTCTCGTGATTCAAAAAAAAACATGAAAACTTTGATTTCCCTTGAAATTTTAATTTGAATTTGTTGAGAGAATTATGAAATCAAAATTTGAATTTGTTGAACGGATGTTCTGTGTTTTTTTTTTTGAATTTTTCAATAAAATTATTTTTAGCTTATTTGATGCCCCGAGGTTTTATTGAGTTATAGGAAAATTTTAGCCATTTGATATTAAAATTGATTTAAATAGCTTAAAATTTTCTGAAAAAATTGAATTAAACTGGTTGAGTTAAAATTTTGAGTTTTCTAAAACATTTTTAGTGTTATCTGTTGCTTAAATTTTTCAAGTTTATGTTTTTATTGATGTTTATCAAATTTTTACTGATAGAAATAATTAAAATAAAATTGAATAAATTAATTT
>CAOJBK013889159.1:0-12383 GCA_948294925.1 Codiaeum variegatum
CTGGCTCTAGGCAAGTTCACCTATCATTTGGGTAGTATAGCAGTAACGAGGTCGATCCACAGAGACACTAACGCAAGTTCCAGCTCAAACTTAAACCATTGTATAGTTCACAATTAATCACGGATTAAGAATGGAAAATTAAAATCCTAATTCCTAAGGGATAACTTCAAGAACTTGCAAGACTAAGGATTAAACAAATATGAAATAGAGAATCTACCTAGACTTCGACTTGCATTTGAATATAGTGCATAGACAACCAACAGCTCAATGAAAATTCAAGGCAATTATTAACTGGGATTTTTCATCAATTCTAGGTTTAAATCTTTCTCAAGCAATAAAACCCCTAATTCCTAAGTAATAAGAAGGAATCTCTTCTCAATCCTATTCAATTAGAAAAAGCATGAAGATCTAATAAAAAATATTTGAACCCTAGGAGTTTGTGAATCTATCTCTAGCAAACACAACAATCCTATTAAACTCTTGAGTGTTTTAGGTTTAAGCAATCTATCTCTAGCAAAGTTTAAACAACATGAACCAATCCACACGCTAGTGATACAATTGATTTTTAGATTAAATAATAAAGAGATAAACTTAATGAAAAACCAAAAATTCATTCAGTGAAATAGTCAATCAATCCATGCAAAACATCAAATACTCATCTAATCTAGGTAGATTAGACAAGTTTAGTTCAAAACAGCAAAGGGAAAACAAGAAATCAAAAGGGAAAGAAAATAAACCAAAGATATCATGATGAACTCTAGATTAATCCTTGAATTCCGATTATAATCTTGTTCAATCTTGCCTCCAATTGTGTTTATCCACCTCTAATTGATCCTTGATCTGCAAACTCTTGGTTCTTGGCGGCTATGAGTGAACCCTAGACCTAAACTTCCAAGACAGAGCCTCAAAGGGGAATAGCATCCAAGACCTCCTATTCTGATATAAATTATGTCCTTTCATAGTTCTTTAAGGCTCATTAGGGTTTAGATAGGTGCAAGCATGGATTGGGCAATTTATGCCACGTCAACATAAGTTAAATTGGTATCCAGAATCAGATGTATGACTTGTGATTAAACTTGAGATATATAGATGAAGGAATTAGACTTTTTGGTCTTCTTAAAAGTTGTATATAATTTTCTTATCTTTCCAATGGTACCTTAATTACCTCAATTGGAGTTCTGTATCTCGAGTTATGCTCAAAATACCGAGACAGGGTCAAACCAGCCAAAACTGACAAATTAGACAGTAAGCTCCCACGGGTGGCTGGCACGGCCGTGCCAGCCAACCGTGGGAAGCTACTGTTTCTCTATTTTGACTGACACAGGCAGTGGTAGCTGCCACGGGCCGTGCTAGCGGCCGTGGGACATTTTTAGCTCCGTTTTCACGCATTTTCTTCGTCTTTCGAGCCCGAAACTTGAAGTAGTTCCTCCATGCTTCGGAATTCAAATTAATTACTTAGAAATGGCTGAAAACACTAGAACAAATACATTAAATTCAATTTAATAATTAAAATCATCAAAAACATGAGAGAAAATAATATATAATTTACTAGTTATCACTTTTTCGAGACACTTTCAGATCTCTCAAACTTTAACAGACCCTCTCCAGACACAAAAATTCATACTAAACCGATCCAAAATCACTCGAAACACTCAAAATTTATCAAAGACATTTGTTTTCTGATCAGTCAGACGGTTCAATTTTCACAAGTTCAGTCTAGATATACACTCATCTGCCCTCTCCGAGCACAATGGAGACAATGTCCTAGTTCATTAAGCCTTTAGAGAAACCAGTTGCGAAACCCCGAAAGCCAAAGATAAAATACGGTATAGTATTTCAACTCCTTTTGATTCTGAATTAAGCCCTTTAATTTGAATAAGGCCTTTTATCAAAATTTTATTTTTCTGAAATAAAATAAATTAAAAACCTGAAATGAACATAGGCAAATCACATTTATCAAAATCATTTTTATTAATCAAAACCTAAAATTAATTAATTACCTACTAAGTTAATTGTTTAATTAAATAAAACAAGTTTTCTTATGAACAAACTAAACCACCACCCACTATTTTTTAGAGTAGCCCCACCCTTCATGAGAAGGGAGAATGACATGGGATTTGATTCTCATTTCATGGGATACGCCGACAAGCCTTTTAATGTCTTCAACTCCAAAATTATTTTTATTCTCTTTTCCTCTTTTTTAATTTTATTTTACTATTTTTATTTTTCTTTTTATTTTATGCATTACTTGTAATGTTTGTTTATGTAATTATTTGCATTATTTGCCACTGGTTTTGTATTTGCATTGGCTAATGTTTACCTTTCTCAAATCCATTTGGACTGGAGAAAGGATCCACTATTGTTGTATTATTTTCAATGTAATTATTTTTATCGCTTTCTTTGGGGATGTGTGCATTCTATAGAATCTACAGTAGGCTAAAGGAAGGACCCTTGTTTCCATTCTAGCTGTTATCGCTTTCCTTTTAATTTTTGACAAGCATATTATACCTTGTTCATACATCGTAAATTTCCATGTTAATAACTGTTCATGTGCTATGCATACCTGAAAATCAATTTTTAACCGAAATCATACATTTTCTTAAGCCAAAACCTATTTAGAAATGGAAAAAAAAATATTTTTCTAAATAATTTTTTATCAAATCATGAATCCCCGAACCCAACTATGGTTTGTGAGCTGGCCTTTTTTCTGATTGGGTAAAATAATTAGATTTTTCCTAAAAATGGAGTTTTACAAAATGGTTTCTTAATCACCTAAGGAAAAAAATTTTCTTAAAGATTAAGTGATGATTATAAAATACATCACACGTGCACACCAACGAACACATGTGGAGTGTACAAATGTGGGACCTGGTCATAACTGCAATGCCAAGTGCAATTTGACCATTCGTGGTCGGTTTCCTCGAGCCATAAACTCGAAGATGTGGTGGTAAATCCCACGGCTTTGAATGAGACCTCACATCTAGCGACTCCAGTAGGAATATTTGAAAACTGACACAAAACCTAAGTGTATTGTTATTTTTATTAAAACATTTTTTGGATAAAGATTGTATGAAAGTAGATTTCATGCATCACTTCACATGCTCCCTTAGCTTTGGAAAACCCAAATAGAGAGTAGCATCGAGTGAGTTTCCTTCTTTGGGACTGCTTTGCCAATAGTAAAATCATCCAACTCTAAGACGTACTCTTCGATCCTTTTAGTTGGAATAACGAGGTTTCATGTAGCCACTAGACCAACGCAAACTTCCTTGGTTCACATATGGTTAGGTATATCACACCTCTAGTCTTTGGGGAACCTTTAAACCACCTAACCTCCATCTAATGATTAGAGTTGACCCTAAGTCCCATGTACCCTAAACTCTGATTATCACTATCATCATGAAACCTTTTTTATTCATGCATAGATGCATGCATGCATAATGACATGAAAATGAAATTGGACCGATGAACTATTCTAGACAATTCTCAAAAACCCGTCTTGCTTTTCACCCACCTGTTTACTATTGGACTATTTTTTTTTTCAAAAAAAAAAGTTGATACCCCACCTTTTCTTTTTCTAAAGGTCAACATGTCCAATACTGAGGACAACAACACTCGCAACGCTACTGCTGATGCCACTGCCTCAGACCCACCTGCTTCACTAACTCCTCTTGCTGCCATTATTGGGATGCTTATTGAGATAATGAGAAGGCAAGATGAGGCTATGAAAACACAACAAGAGACTCTAATTGCAATGATGCAAGCCTAAGAATAGACCATATTGGGCAAAGTGCCACATCGTCAAATTTGGTGAAGAAACCATTAACTGAAGAAGTGATTGTCCTAAATCCACAATCAAACTGTGGAAACAACACTTTGACTGCCCATGCTACAGATCCTTTCCTAAAGGGTGCCCAAGATCGTCCACTCCTCAAATCTATGACTAAGAAATAAGAGGAACTGGAGAAGGACCTCAAGGCCCTGAAGAAGAAAGAAAATGACATCGATGTGAATGAACTGAGCCCCTTCCCCAATGCCAAGCTCTCACTTAAGTTTCAGATACCAAACTTTGAGAAGTTTGATGGCACTTCTTACCCCTCCACTGATCTCAAAAGTTATGATGGCAAACTATACCTTTTGGGCATTGAAGTAGAGCTCTTTGCTATGTTCTTTCAATAGTCGTTGACTGGTGCTACTTTGAACTAGTTCATTCAATTAGATGGCTCTAAGAAACTGACTTAGGAGTTAATTTGTAACGAGTTTGTAAAGCAATGTTCTTATAATCAAAAAATTGATATTAAAAGAAAAGGCTTGGAAAAAACAAAGAAAATGCCTAAAGAAACAATCTCTGCTTTCATTTTAGTCAAGATGGAGAAAAAAGGCCTCCCAAATGGTAAACAGACCTATAGTTACTGAAAAAATTGACATTATAGTCAATTTATTTTGTGTGTATCGAGACAGATTAATGACATAGTTCCTGCCTGAGCATTAGTGAATGTTGGCACTCGTCTGGAAGATGGGGTTGAATTTGGTCTCATCATGGACGAAACTCAAAATTCATCCTCCTGCTTCAAAAATACCAACAGTACTAAAAAAGAAGGCGAGGTTAATGTAATTTTAATCAGTAAGCCTATACAAATCAAAAGGAGGGAGTTCACCAATTTGAGGGGATTAATCTGAGTGTTCTCCTGAAGTAATGCTTAGAAAAGGGTGCATTCCAACCATTAGAATCCAAGTGTATTCCAAATCCATTACTAAAGAACTTTAACATGTCTAAAAAGTGTGACTACCTCCAAGAGAAAGGCCATAAAACTGACGATTGTAAGGTCCTAAGGCACAAGATATAAGATCTCATTAATGCAAATGAACTTCTCCTGCTAACTGCCAGCATTGGCACAAACCCCTTGCTAGAACACAATGTGAATGAAATCTTAAATGAGTTTGATGAAGGGGACTCAACACACCTAATCACTAATGTTGTGCCTCTGAGTAATTTCCATTACATTGGAAAAGACTTACCTTCTTTAGGGAAGTCATTCTCTCCCAATTACTCTATTTTGATTGGCCAACCTTCCTTAGGGAGTTCAATCCACAATGATCATTACTATGTCATCATCGAATTAAGACACCTGGTTCTGCACTCAATGTCTTCTCACTGAAAGTTGCAAGCTACTTGGGGTTAAGTGCTGTTGATTTTACCCCTCTTGATCAAATCTTATGGGCTTATGATAACTCGAAAAGAGAAGTTCTTAGGGTGGCAACTCTGACCATCACCATGGGCCCCAACCAACTTCAAGATACCATTTCAAGCCATTGATGTGCCATCTTATTTCAATTTGCTATTGGGAATACCTTGGATTCACCAAGCGAAGGTTGCACCATCAATGGGTTAAGTTCCCAATGAAAAATGGAGTTTTTACTATTAAGGCTGATATGTCTGGAAAATATGAAGTCCCAAATAGTGTGCTAATTCTTGAAATCCAACCTGAGCTGATGGCATATCCTTTGTCCGATTTCTCATTTGTGTGATTCATTGAGGCTGCAGATAATCTGAAGGAACCAATCTCTCTAGACTTTGATCCATATTGTAATTCAATGATTGGGAATATTCTTAAGCGTATTGCTTATTTTCCTGGCATGGGTAAAAATAATAAGGAATGAAGTCTTTTGACGAGTACCCATCCTCCATTCCACCATTTGACTTAGGCTACAAACCTAATGACAATGAATTTGAGGAGGCAAAAGCCTAGGAGAGAGAAAGATCACTCACAGCTAGTAAAGGGGGTGAAACTGACTATCCCCTGAGGCCATATTTCAAAACTCATAGTGGATATTTTGTGAAAGAGGGAGAGATGATTCCTTATTATGAGTGGTATAAGGATTCTTGTTTTTGAGCTCTTTGCTGTTGTAAAGCTGACTGCCGAAGACTGCCTGCCCATATACTTTCTAGGTAATGATTATGATAAAAACATGGAAGCTAGCCTCTTTGGTGAGATAGTTCTCCTGACAAACAAGGAGGAAAAAGCTTATCTCTCCACCTTGATCAAGCATGGTACTAAAAAGCTCAAAACTGGCATTATAAAGAGAGCCCTACTGAAGTTACTGAGACTGAATCATAAACTAAGAGTGAGTCTGAGTCCTTTTCTCCTTCTTCTTCTGACTCTAAGTCTAAAATAAATGTAACAAGTCCATCAGGTTTTAATTATAAACTTGATGTAACCGTGGACCTATCCCTGATTGTAATCAGTAAGACTATCAAATTTTCTTATTATGGGCCGGTCTATTTATTTTCTTTTGATGTTCCAATTGATGAATCTAACATTAATCAAATAAAAAAAGAGAATAAAATAAACAAAATAAAAAATACAGTTAAAGAGCCCATAAACATTGGCACTCATGACATGCCTAAAAACACATTAATTGCATTTACATGCTTAAATAAATAGGACATTGAAATTGCCATCAAAAGATTTGAAGATTGCTTCATCTGGCAACCCAACGACATGACCAAACTTGATCCAAGCATCGGTGTCCATAAGATACCAACATATCTAGATTGCAAGTCTATCAAACAGAAGCTTAGGCATATAAAGCCGGCCTGGTCCATTCCGATCATGGAAGAAGTGGCTAAATAACTCTCTCACAACTTCATTGAACCTATCAGTTATTCATCTTAGTTGGTTAACATTTTCCCATTGCCAAAGAAAGATGTGAAAGTCAGAATGTGCATGGATTATTAAGATCTGAACAAAGCATGCCCCAAGGATAATTTTTCACTACCCCGTATAGACCTTTTGGTAGATGCACTAGTTGGCTTAGAGATGTTTTCCTTAACCAATCTAGCTCCTGGGTATAATAAAATTATAGTTCATCCTCCAAATAAGGAGAAAGCAACTTTTATTAATGAATGGGGCACTTACTGTCATAGAGTAATGCCATTCAAGCTAAAAAATGTCAGAGCCACCTACTAGAGGATGGTAACCATAATCTTCCATGACATGATGTATTAAGAGGTAAAGGTCTATACTGGCGACATGGTCATTAAAGGAGCTACTGTCGAATAACATCTGCTAGCACTAAAGAAGTTCTTCCTTACACTTTGATAGTACAATCTCAAACTAAACCCCAACAAGTGCATATTTAGAGCCTCATTTGGTGTGTTCCTCAGTTACGTGGTGAGCAATAAAGGGGTTGAAGTTGATCCACCTACATCAAAAGCTATTCCTGACATGCCACCTCCTAAAACTGAAAATGAAATAAAAGGTTTCCTAGGCTATCTCCAATATATCATTCGACTCATCCACTAGTTAGCAGACACTTATTGACCAATATTCAACCTACTGAAGAAAAACTCCTCCAAACAGTGGAACGAGGAATGCCAAAGGGCTTTGAACAAATAAAAAAGTACCTCCTAAATCTACTAGTCTTACAACCTCCCATGGCTGGCAAACCATTACTACTATACTTAACAGTCACCAATGAAGCCATGAGGGCAATGCTAGTACAAAATGCCCTAGACTCCCACAAAGAGAATGACATCTGTTACTTAAGTAAGAGGATGATGAAAAAGGTGCTCAAATACACCTACATTGAAAAGCTCTGCCTAGCTCTAGTATGGGTAAGCTACAAACTAAGACATTATCTAGGGGCATACATCATATGTGTCATCACTAATTAGAATCCACTCAAATACCTCATGGAAAAGCTTTCCCTAGATAGCAAAATGGCTAGATGGATGGTTGTCCTGGAACCCTAAAACTGCAAGTACGTTCAAAGAAAAGCCATAAAAGGAAGTGTCATCACTGACCAACTGGCTGCTGCCCCAACCGATGATCATTGGGAAGAACCTGAGTTTCTTGATGAGGACAGTCTGTTTCTAGAAAATGAAATATGGAAACTGTACCTTGATGGAGCTGCCAATCACAAGGGTTATGGTGCCAAAATGGTGTTCCTTACACCTATCAGTGAAAGTTTACCTGTGGCAATCAAACTAGATTTTGAGGTAACAAATAATGAAGTAGAATATAAAGCATGTGTATTTGGATTGGAATCAACCCTTCATATCAGAATCAGAAATTTAGAAGTTTATGGTGACTCCAATCTCATTCTCTCCCAAGTGTTGGGATAATGGAAGATCAAGGATAAGCAATTGGTTACTTACCATAAGCACCTCAAAAATTTGGCAATAACTTTGATGTCTTATCCTTCCATTATCTTTTAAGAACCCGAAACAGGATCATTGATGCATTGGCAACCTTCACATCTATGATAGAAATACATGATGGGTTCATTATATATCCTATTTCGATAAGCATTAAGCGTCAACCAAGCTTTCAAGCTCAATATATGAATATTCAAGAGGTAGAAGAGAAACCTTGGTATTGGGACATTTATGTATACCTCACAAAAGGTGAATATCCATAAGGTGCCTCAAAATCAGAAAGAAGAACCATAAGAAAATTGGCCAGTGGATACATACCTAGAAGGAACATCCTCTACAGGAATTCATGGAATGGCATCCATCTGAGGTGCATTTTTGATGAGGAAGCCTACAAAACCATAGAAGAGATCCATGGGGGGATAGATGGCACCCAAATGAATGGATGGGCCCTATCTCACAAGATCATGAATCAGGGCTACTATTGGCTAACTATGAATGAAGATTGTGCACAATTTTCCTGAAAGTGTCTAAAATGTCAAGAGTATGTGAAGCTCTAGAAGTTCCCCTTTTCTCCATTTAACCTAATTTTCCCTCATGTCCCTTCGCTATTTAGGGTATTGACATCATTGGAAAAATCTCACAAAAGTATAATGTTGGCCATGAATACATCTTAGTGGCCATCAACTATTTCACCAAATGGGTTGAAGTTACCCCGCACCAGGTCCTCAATTCAAAGAAGGTGGCTTAGTTCATCAAAAAGAACATCATCATGAGGTATAGTGTTCCACATGAGATCATTTCATACAATGGCTCTCACTTTCAAAAGGAGGTAGTTACTCTCCTTAAAAAGGAAAAGATCGAACATCACAAGTCTTCCCCATACAAACCTCAAACTAATAGTGTAGTTGAAGCCACTAACAAAGCATTAAAGGACATGCTTTAGTAGCTGATCAACAATCACAAAGGTTGGCACCTGCATTTGCTAAATGCCCTCCTTGGGTACAGAATAACCTACAAATCAGCTACTAGAGCCACACCCTACTCATTGGTCTATGGAATGGAAGCAGTCCTCCCCATAGATTTAGAGATTCAAATAGCCAGAGTTCTTCAAAAAGACTAGATTTCTGAATCCGACTAGCAACAAGCCTATTATGACCAGCTCAACCTATTTGATGAGAAAAGGATGGAAGCATTCCACCACACTTAGAACTATTATATCAGACTTTCAAAATACTTCAACAAGAAGGTTTAGAGTCACAATATTTAGGAAGGTGATCTGGTCTTAAAGGAAATCAGATAAGTTGTAAACGACCCTCAAAGGAAATTCAGATCTCCTTGGAGTGCACCATACATCATCAAAAAGATCAAGTCAGGAGGAGGCATCATCTTGATGGACGTCGACAGTAATGAGTTTAACCATCTGACCAATCTCGATCAGCTCAAGAATTACTTCATATAGTGCTCTTGTTGCACGAGCATGCATTCAGGCATCATCATTTTTATAACAAGAACAACATGGACCTGATTCTCCAAAATCATAAAGTTGCATTCTAAATTCAAGATTTCAAAATCCAACGTATGGAGATACATAGGCAACCCTCATCGGGTACAGTCCAAACCATATAATAAAATCAAAAGTTTCATTCACATTTTGGCTCCTTAACATTATATGCAAGAGTTAAAAAGAACAAATAAACAAATTAAAAAATAATAATAAAAAAAAGAATGAAACATGCTAAGTTGAAAACTTGAAAGGGTGGCTTAGGCAAAATTAAGGGTACAACCTGTTAGACTAAAAACTAAAAACGTAATCTAGGTAAAAATAAAGGCAACTCGCTAAGTTGAAAACCCAAAAAAGGGCGGCTTAGGAAAAAATAAGAGTTTAAATAAAATAAAAACTTTTATTAAGGTCTTATTCATCTTTTGGAACATTCAAAATAATACATTTGAGAAAGGAAACCAAAAAGACACAAACAGACAAAACAGAAAAGTCTTATTCTCAAAAACCTAACACTACAAAAAAAAATTTTATTTTATTGACCCCAATTACTGACGTAATTTTTGGGATCAGTAAAATTAACGTTACTGACGCCCTACTGACGCAAAAAAAATTAATTAATTAATTACTGACCCAAAAATTGGGTCAGTAAATTAATGATCCAATTTTTGGGTCAGTATAAATGGAGTGAAGTAATTATTCGAAATCCAGCCATATAGTACTGACCCAAAAAATGGGTCAGTAAATTTCTGACGCCAAAATGTGGTCAGTAAACCGTCAGAAAAACAAATTAAATTATTACTGACCCTATTTTGGGGTCAGTACTGACCCCATTTGGCGTCAGTAATTTATTAACGCAATTTTGGGGTCAGTAATTGGGACCAGTAATATATGGACGGGAATGAATTTTTTTACATAAAGTCGCACGTCAAAATAACGTTACTGACCCCAATTTTGCGTCAGTAACGCGTCAGGAAAAAAATAAAATCGTTATTGACCCCATTCTGGGGTCAGTAAAGAGTCATGAAAAAAAATGTTTACTGACAGAATTTTGGAGTTAGTAACTGGGGTCAGTAATACATAGGCGGGATTGAATTTTTTACAAAAAGTCGTGCGTCAAAATAACGTTATTAACTCCATTTTGGCTTCAGTAATGCATCAGGAAAAAAATAAAATCATTACTGACTCTATTTTGGGGTCAGTAAAGAGTCAGGGAAAAAAAATGGTTACTCACGCAATTTTAGGATCAGTAACGTGTTAGAAAAAAAAATTATTACTGACCCAATTTTAAGATCAGTACCGCGTCAATAACTTTTAATTATAAAAGCCCCCAGAACAGATTCATTTTTCACTTACTCAACTACAAAACCCATCGCCAACGTCAACGTCCAAAGCTGCAAAATCCACCGGTGACCGCTTAGCTTCACCGCCGAACGCCTCTCCCCGCCGACTGGTCAACCCGCCACCAGCTCCTCCGACGTCCACAGCAACGACGTCCATGGTCTTGTCTCCTAAAAATGTAAATTTGCCATGTTTTATCTGTTTTTTTTAGTCTTTTGTTGTTCTTATGCTGGTGGATCCTTTCCATTTCCAAGTTCAACTGGCTGGCCTGATAGTTTTGATGACAAAAGCTTAGTATTTGAGGCAGTTAAAAGATGACTTAACTTTCTTCTAATTCTATCCTCGTTGATACAATTCTCAGGTTTGTTCTTTTATTCTTTCAAATTAGTTCTTTATTTTATTTTATTTTATTTTTCTTTGTTTCTACAGCTCTCTTTGTGTCTTCTGCATTTAGGGTTTCAACGTTCGATTTTCTGTTTTTACTTGAAATCCAGGATTTTAAGCGCTTTCAACTTGTACATTTTGTTTATTTAATTTTTATTCTATTCATATTTTTTTTGTTTATTATTTTATTTATCTTTGGCATTGTAATTAATTTGGTGCCGACCCAATTAACTTGGGATTAATGCTTTATTGAGTTGAGAATTAATTTGGTATTTTTTTCTCTGAGGGAATGTTCATTGAGTTGAGTGAATGATTTGGGGATTTATAGTTTTTGGGTTTTGCCAAGAACAAATAGCATTTCAGTTCACAAATATATATATATATATATATATTTAATTTACGTTTGCATGTAACTTGTAATTTTTTGTCTTATTATACTGTTAGAAGCATAAATTCAGAACCTTTTTTAATTTATTTTTAGATTTGAAAAGCAAGTTCAAAATTTTTTCTGTCGTTGATATTACTTCATAATGTATTCTGCTTTCATCACTTCAAATGTGCAAATTTCAGATTGGAGTATATTGAGCGCCCACTTTCAGCATGGTCACTATAATATCATTTGTTGTTGGAATTCTGAGAAATGCTTCTATTTGCTGTTTAATTTTCTTCTACGTGGCCCATTTATCTACTATTAGCCTTATGCTTTCCCATTGCTCAGGCCTTTAACATGTTAATAAATGGTAGAAATCAAGAGCTTATTGCAATGCATATTGGCAAGGGCATCTTTTTGGTGCTGTGATTTAGACTAATTTTAGAAAGAAACACATTTTTGGATCTTTTAGCGAAATTAACGAGAATTGTGATCTTAAATAGGCCATAAAATATCTTGTGTTCCGTGTTCCAGTTGCTTCAGTTCTATATTCCCTCCTCAAGCTCTAGGATGAGTCTTGCTAAAGATGAATCACCAGGTATTGCTGAAAATGTAAGTGAGAACTTTTTCAT
>CAOJBK013889330.1:0-10465 GCA_948294925.1 Codiaeum variegatum
AAAACTTTAAGTTTGAAACCCTTTGAACTCTTCAAAGTTCTCAACACAAGTTCTGGAAAAAAATTTCCTGCACAAGACTTAACATCTCATTGTTTAGGCAAAACAGTTTACCTTTTATAAGTAGAGTGATTCCACTAATTAGATGAGTCACTAATCACTTCCACTAAACAAGGCACTTATTATGACTTGGTGTTTTGCATGAAAACACATGTCATGACAATGCCAAAGTGGAGAGTGAGTTGTGATCATCTTACTAATTAGTGGAACAATTCTACACTTAGTCATCACATGACTAATTAACTTTGCTTAAGTACTTTGTCCAAATTTCAATTTTCTCCTTCATGTTTTGTATCTCATACAAAATGACTAAATTGAAATACACTCCTTTGAAATGAACTTCAAGATATGTTAGCGTCTTTGTGAATTTATTCACAAGTTCAATTTGATTATAATTAATAGTTAATTGAACATTTCAATTGGATTTTAATTATAATATCTTTACACAATGCTTGCTCAATACTTTTCGGTGTGTGAATCACTAGGTTCATGCTCTAAATAGCAATGAGATAGGAAAACTCTTTTCCAATGTCTATGTATAGAATCGCATCTAGTATATGGTCTCATAAGTGGTGAGTGACGTCTAGCACAACATATCACGACTACCTAAATATGAATGAATATTGATGACTAAGTCAATGAACATATAAGCATGGACCAATGGACATAGTTACCACTTAAGTCCCTTCATTATGGATTCCTAATCTTAGCAAGAGTCATGGATTTGTCAAACTCTATATGCTTCGATTATATGACTACTTCTAAGTTCTAGTCCTCGGTGTTTTTGATTCTTACTAGAAACACTTTCTAGTGAATCTTTTCCACCTTGGCCAAGGATTTTATATCGAGAAGAATTAGAAGTCATATAATTCTTACTTATTTACCCAAGCTAATGAATTCTTTCTTGGAGAACATTTATCTCAATATATCACTAAGTACATCCACCAGATGCCATATACCCCCGCGTGGCTAGCAGAAGCATGTAAGCAGTAGCAAACTACACCCACCAATACATTAGATAAATTCCACCTCAATTCAAAGGACTATATGCACAACTATAACCTAGACGATTAAATATTGACTACGGTAAAACCCATGTATTCATCTTCTAACATCACCTGCTTAACTTACTCATCACATGAGAGTCCACATGTTGTCATGACATCACATGTCTATAGCATGAGACTCACTACCTCCATTACCATAAGTATCACATACTTACAATGGATGACAACAGCGGTGATGGTCTTTCGGATTATCGATGTCCCAATCAATAATTCTATGACCACAAACATATTTTATAGCATTATGATAACAAGAACCTATCACTCATATTCTTAACCTCTTAAGAATAGATTCTGATACAAAATACTAATGGAAAACATATAAATTATAATAGAATGTGGGATTCATTTTAAATAAAATATATATTTTATTTCCATTAAGATTTAATTATTACATTTCCAATGAGCTCTAGAGCATAGAGGTCTAACAAGTAAGGCATGTCCCAAAGATGATTTCCCCCTACATCACATTGACTAGCTTATAGACACTTTATCCAATTCAAAGATGGTTTCCTTAACCGATCTAGCCATTAGATACAATCAGATTCTGATACATCCTCCAGATAAGGAGAAAATAGCCTTCACCACCAAATGGGGGACTTATTGCTACAGAGTCATGTCATTTGGACTAAAAAATGATGGTGTCACCTACCAGAGGATGGCCACCACAATCTTCTATTACATGATGCACAAAGAAGTAGAAGTGTATGTTGATGACATGGTTGTCAAAGGCACCACTACTGAACAACACTTATAAGCATTGGAGAAGTTCTTCCTTAGACTTTGACAGTACAATCTCAAGCTCAATCTCGCCAAGTGCATATTCAGAGCCTCATCTGGAGTGTTCCTTGACTACTTGGTCAGTAAGAAAGGAATTGAGACTGACCTTACCAAATATAAAGCAATCATTAACATGCCACCTCTTAAAACTGAAAAGGAGATAAGGGGGTTCCTGGGGCACTTCCAATACATCAGCCGATTCATTCATCAGTTAACAGATACCTGTGGTTCCATCTTCAACCTGTTAAAGAAGAATTCCTCTAAATAGTGGAGCGAGGAATGTCAAAAGGGCTTTGAACAAGTCAAGCAATTCCTTATAAATCTACCAGTTTTGCAACCTCATAGGCTTGGAAAACCATTGCTACTTGATAATTGACAAATTATGCATTATTGTACCTTATTTTCTTAACGATTTTGTGCTTTAAATTGAGTTTGATATGTTTGTTCTAAGTTTTTTCAGTTGTTTTCAAGAAATAAATTGGAATCCAAGGTTAGGAAGAATTATTTTAAAGTTCGGGCTTGAAAGACGAAGAAAATGTGCGAAAACGGAGCGAAAATGGTGGACAACATCTCCCACGGCCGCTGGCATGACCCGTGCCAAGGGAAGCACCTGGCCGTGGGAGATAGAACAAATCTAGAGAGGTAGTAGCTCCCCACGGGCACTGCCATGGCCCGTGGTAGGGATTGTGGGAGTTTACTACCTCCCTCCAGTCCATAGGCGATGGCAAGCACAGCTAGTGGCAGCCACCAGACTGCCCGTGGCAGCCAATAGGAAAAGAGGGAAGGAAGGCAATAGCTTCCCACGATCCACGCCAGGGCCCGTGGCACAGGCTGTGGGAGCCTTCTGCCCCTCGATTCCCACAGATCCAGCCACAAGGGCATTGGCATAGGTCATGGGAGCTGCCCATGCCAACTTTCGGAAGCCTATTTTTCAGCAAACACTTAAGGAAACAGAGTCCTACATGACTCTAAATATAAAAAGGCATAAAGACTACACAATTAAGAGGCTGAAAGAGATCTGGAGAGATAGAAAATAAGTCAAGGAAGGTTTCTAAAGGAGATTTTACATAGACATCACCGAATCAGAGCTGGAAAAGGAAGATTTGAGTGGAAATCTATTAAGTTATCATGAACTTCATGGATTTCTACAACTTCTTAACCGTCTCTTTTTATTTTGATTTGATTATGAACTAAATGTTGTTATCTGCTTAGATTAGATGAGTGTTACTCGATTGTATGGATTAATCAATGTTTATTCAATGAATATTTTGATTTTTCATTAAGTTTATTCTTTTGATTCATTATTCTAGAAATCAATTGCATTACTAGTGTGTTTTTTATTTATTTTGTTTAAACTTTACTAGAGATAGATGGTTTAAACCCAGAACACTCAAGAGTTTAATAGGATTGTTATGTCTACTAGAGATAGATTCATAAACTCCTAGGGTTCACATATTTTTCATTAGATCTTCATGCTTTTCCTAATTGAATAAGATTGAGAAGATATTCCTTCTTATTACTTAGGAATTAGGGGTTTAATAGCTTGAGAAAGATTTAATCCTAGAATTGATGAAAAATCCCACTTAATGATTGATTGATGTATTCATTGGCTTTTTGATTTACCATGCAATTTGAGTGATGCGAGTCGAAATCTAGGTAGATGCTTTAAAAATCTATTTTAGTTTCCAAATTTGATTTTTAAGTTTCTCTGAATTTTGTTGAATTTTTGTTAGTATAATTTTCTAGTTCATAAAATCCATAATTATTGTTGGCTAGACAATAGATTAGGAGACTGAGTTGGTGTTTAGTTGAACAAATCGCAAAGAAATTCCCTTAGGAGAGTGATACCGGGACTTACCGATTTTTATTACTTGATACGACTCCGTGCACTTACGGGTGTCAAAGCTGAGCATAATATTACATATACAACAACAAAAGCTTAGCTCAAAAAATAGACATCACTACTCTATTTGACTATTACTGATGAAGCTATGGGTGCCATGCTGGTACAAAACACTCTTGATTCTCACAAGAAAAATTCCATCTACTGTTTGAGCAAGAGAATGCTGGCATAAGAGCTCGAATACAGTTACATTAAAAAGCTATGTCTGACTCTAATATGGGTATGTCATAAACTAAGGCATTATTTTGAGGCATACATCACAGATGTCCTCATTGACCGAAGTCCACTTAAGTATCTTATGGAGAAACCAGTCCTTGACCTTAATTATGTTCAAAGTAACACTATTCAGGGAGTGTCATGGTCGATTAACTGGTTGCTTCCCTAACAGGTGACTGTTGGGAGGAAACTAATTTTCCAGATGAAGACATTTTATTTCTCCAAAATGAAACCTGGAAGTTATTCTTTGATGGAGTAGCCAACCACAAATGATATGGCACTGGGATGTTGTTTCTTACGCCTACTGGTGAAAGCTTACCTCTGAAAATCAAATTGGATTTTGAGCTAACAAATAATGAAGTAGAATACAAAGCATGTATCTCTGGATTGGAATCAGTCATTCAAATCAGTATAAAGAACCTGGAAGTCTACAGAGACTCTAACCTTATAGTTTCTCAAGCCTTGGGAAAATGGAAAATCAAAGAGGAACAGTTGGTTCCTCACCATAAACAACTTGAGAAGTTGGCAACCAGTTTGATGCCTTATCTTTCCATAAGCGGCATCCACCTAAGTTGTGTTTCTGAGGAAGAAGTTGATAAAATGATGGGAGAAATCCATGGTGGGATAGAATGCACCCATATGAATGAATGGGATCTATCTCATAAAATCATGAACTAAGGATACTACTAGATCACCATGAGTGGAGATTGTGCTCAGTTTTTCCTGAGGTGTCCCAAATGTCAAGAATATTCCAAGCTTTAAAAGTTTCATCTTCTCCACTCAATCTGATCACAACTCCTTGGCCCTTTTCCATTTGGGGCATTGATGTCATCGATAAAATTTCACCAAAATCATCGGTTGGCCATGAATACATCTTGGTGGCCATTGACTACTTCACCAAATGGGTGGAGGTTGCACCTTACCAAGTCCTAGACTCAAAGAAGGTGGCTTAGTTCATTAAAACAAACATCAGCGCAAGGTATGGTGTATCACATAAAATCATCTTAAATAATGGTTTCCACTTCAAGAAAGAAGTATTTACCCTCCTAAAGAAGGAAAATATATAACACCAAAGGTCTTTACCATATAGACCTTAGACCAATGGTGCAGCTGCTAATAAAGCATTAAAGAACATGCTTCAAAAAATTATCAGTAACCACAAAGGTTGGCATCTACAATTTCCAAACGCCCTCCTTGGGTACATAACTACATATAAGTCAGCTCCTAGAGCCACACCCTATTTATTAGTCTATGGAATGGAAGCAGTGCTCCCCATAGAATTTGAGATTCAGACAGTAAGGTTTCTCTAAGAATCTCATATTTCCAAATTAGTCTAGCAACAAGTTTACTATAACCAATTCAACTTGATTAATGAGAAAAGGTTAGAAGCACTTCACCATACTTAGAATTACCAGCTAAGGCTTGTAAAGCATTTCAATAAAAGGGTTTGGAGTTAAAACCTTAAGGAAGGAGACCTAGTCCTAAAAGAGATCTGACAAGTCATACAAGACCCTCGAGGGAAATTCAGACCTCCTTGAAGTGGACCTTATATAATCGATAAAATCATGTCAGAGCGGAGGCATCATCCTGATGGACGTCAATGACAATGAATTTAGTCATCCGACCAAACTCGACCAGCACAAGAAATACTTCATCTAATGTTCTTATTACATGAGAATGCATTCAAACATCACATTCCTGTAACAAGAACCACACAAATCTGATTCTCTAAAATTACCATGTTATTTATTTTTCAAAATCTATCATAAGGAGATACGTAGGCAGCCCTTATGGGCATGGTCCAAAGCATTCAATAAAATACCAAGTTTCATTCTCATTTAGGCTTTTTAACATTGCATGAAAAGTTAAAATGAACAAAAAAAAAGAATGAAACCTGCTAAGTTGAAAACCCAAGTGGGAAGCTTAGGCAAAATTTAGGGTGTAACCTGCCAGACTTAAAACCAAAAAAGTGGTCTAGGTAATAATCAAGGCAGCTCGCTAAGTTGAAAACCCAAAATGGTGGCTTAGGAAACAAATAAGAGCTTAATAAAAATAAAATACATTTTATTAAGATCTTATTCATCCTTTGCAATATCTAAAACAAGATACTTGAGATAAAAAAAAATCAAAAGAAACATAAATCATAAACAAATGAAAAATGTCTTATTAAAAAGCCTAATATAGACTCAAACTCAGTCTTCAATCTTAGTTAGAAGAGCATATTGCTTTGCCTTCTCCTTTTGCCAACATGATTCAATTCACCATTCGATGTACTTTGGAAGCTTGCCTTAGTCATCACCAGGAATCACCATTGTCCACATGAAGTCACGAATCCAATACTTGAAAAATACTCTAGCCACTTTGGCATTTACAATAGTTGTCTCAAAAAGTGGGCCATCTAGGGGCACATCCTAATCATGTCTCATCTGACAAAGAACTCGGGTAGCGTGGTACCAAGTAACCTCCTTGAAACCAATCAGATACACGAGCTTGAATCCTTGGTTCCTTGGCATGAATTGCTTGATAGTGTACCAATCAGGTCTCCAAAGCAAGTCAGAAGCACCTAGCTCCATTAGCCAACTAATCCAGTCCTTCTCAGTAGAAAAGTGGATAATAATCTTCCTAGTTTGATACCAGGATGATAGATAGTCTCTTGACCCGGGACTAGGATCAAGAACAATCTTGAGATTATCCCTTAACCAAATATGAAAGAAGACATGACACTCAAAAATAGCCTCATACATGCTAAAATAGACAAGTAGTGAAAAGATTTAGGTACTTGGAGTAAAATTGGACTAGTAGTCTAAGGACCTTTTGTACTGCAATCCAGGCTCAACAGCATCTTAGCCAAAATCATACCAATAATCAACTTTCCCTTACCCATATGGGGTATCAACTTAGTCACTTTTGCATCACCCCATCCAACTGGGCCCACAAAAATATATCCTATAGTCATACCAAAAGAATAAGACTTTAGTCTCCTAGCTGACCAAATCAGGTCATTTGCTTCTTCCCAAAACATGTCAGCCAAAACAGACAAGTCCACAAAATCATCTCTCATAATACCAGAAGCAACCTCAGTGTTCAAATCCAAAAGCCTTTGAAAGAGTTGAAGTAACCTACCCTTTTAACTGGAATAACCCAATCAGTATCAGGGGTTGTATCGAGCAAAAATGAAAACTCCTTAAAAGTTGGACACATCTCATCTATGCCAGCTCTGAATTAGAAGACGTGATCAACAAGATCCCAAAACTGAATGCAAGCTTTCAAAAGTTTCCAATCAATTTTAACACCTCTAAGTGTTGGCAAAGTGCTCATGCAAAACTTTTTGAGATTAATTATGCTCACCTAGTCCAATTTCTCCATCATCCACGCATCATGTGGATGAAATATGACTCTATTTGTAGAGATAATTTAAAAAATGCATTGTTTCTCAAAAACAAATTTTCAAGAGCAAAATGTGACACAATTTTAGGAAAAGTTGAAATTTCATACAAACATAAAAAGTTTTTATAAAACAAAGACCTATAGTGGGCCATACTCAGCATGCATATCATGCATCTCCCTTCAATTACTGGCATCATCCAACACATATGTAGGGGCATCCTATCGAAGGAGTCTTCATCCACAGTGCAAAGATACTACAACTACCTATCAAAGCTCAGAATCTGACAAGGTCAAATCCTCACATGGCACAACTTCAACATCCAACAAGCCTATAAGTTCTATAGTATGGTCACCAAGATCCACACAATAAATGCAACATTTGGCATCCCCAACTTGGCACACCATAAGCCTAGAAGCTGATATGGCATAAGCGACAAGCCCAGAATCCAACATGGCATGGCTACAAGCCTAGAAGATGACATAACATTAACACAAGCCCAAAAACTTAAATGGCATCATCACAAGCCCAAAATTCGACATGGCACATATGGGTTCCCATCATCAGAATCACCTTTTTCTCGAAGTTAATTCAAATGAGGGGGCAGCTGTGAACCATCAATTTTGCACCTCTAGAACCACTGGTTATCTCATGACTCTCAACTAGACTTAAAGGTTTGGGAGCATGATGGGGTCAAAGGGGTAACACTCCTTGCTACATTCGGGGCAGCCCCTGAGATGATAATTTTAGATTATAAGATTTACATGGAAAATTTTGCATATCTAGACATATTATCAATGAAAAGTCCACATTTTTGTAGCATCAGATCTGACCCATCAATATGAGCCCATAGGGTCAAACTGCGCTCAAATCGTACCTCAAACAGACCCAGAAAATATGAAAATCCAAACCGAAATGGACTAGGTCCATGCATCAGGGCCCAAACGCATGCGTTTGGATCCAAATGCACTTGTTTAGGCTCAGACACATGAGTTTGGGTCCTGACACACCGAGCCCACTTTTTTGACATAGTTTTCTATAAATCCGACCCTCTGGGTCACTTTTCAAACATCTTTTGAGACACCGAACCTCTGCTAATCTAGTTTTTAGAATAAATTACACACCAAAAAAACTGCTAAAAACACTCCAAAACACTGAAAATTCGACCTGAAACATCAGTTTTTCTACAATCTAATCAGACAGTCAGTCCAAAACACACGAGCCTTACTCTAGTCAATCCACTGACATACCTCTCTAAGAAAAATGGAGACTCATTTCGGCTTCATCAAATTGATAGAAATGCCTATTCCGAAGCCCCAAAAGCCAAAGGTAAAACCAAAATTGTACAATATTCTTTGGTTCTGAATATAAGCCCTTAAATTTGATTTAGGCAAAATTCACTTTTTCAAATTCAATTTCATTGATTAAAATTCTAAAATTGATTAAAATCCTAGCTAGTTAATTCTTTTAAAATCTAAAATGAATTAGCTTCTGAACCTGCAGTCAACCTTGAAGGGTGAAATTAACGAGCTGCGCAGTGGAAGCGATTTGAAAGGAAATTGAATTGCAAAAGATTCGCATTCCGATTTTCAAAATTTTTTTGAAGATTATACTTTGTTAAAACTCTTTTAACAAAACTAAGTTAGGCAATGTTTCAAACTCTTTGAAACTTTGCCCTAACAGAGGGATTTAGTAAATACATTTTGTCAAAACTCTTTTAATAAAATCATTTGATATTTTAAACACTTTGAAAATCAATTCTATGTCAAAACCCTTTTGACATAGAAGGTTTAGTCATTTATCAAAGTCTTTGACCAATGTTTAAACCTATGAAATGACCCATTACTTCAACCATGGATATTCTCATCAATTGTGTGTAAAACATAAGTTGAATAAAGAAAGGTTAGAAACAAAAATACCTCCGCCCTCCTTCGTTAAGCTCTCCAAATGTGAAGCCTCTAGCTTGAGACATACCTAGCTTTTCCCAAAAGCTTGTTCTCCAACTCTCTTCAAGAAGCTTGAATCTTCTCTCATTAGTTACTTGAATGATTGATTCTTTCTCTTTTAATTGAGAATTTGAGACATGAGGATGGCTTTGGACATTGAAGCTACTACATACTCCCTTTCTAAGGGTTAATTAAAGATAAGTTTGTATTTGAAGAATTGCTCTTCAAAACAAACTTCCTCACTCAATTTTGTGTGAATTTGAAGCTTTCTTTCTCTAACTCTTAGAGAGCTTCTCTATCTAGCTAATTGGAGAAGATGATGAATACTTGCTCCATCATCTTCTAATTGCTTGAGAGTGAATGAAAGTGTTAAGAAAAAAGATGAAGCCATGCCTTTTTAATCCATACTTATCCAACCACTATTCCTTAAATTAAGGAACTATGTTGAAAGATTATGGTTACTTGTTCTAGTTGAAACTTGACTAAATGATTAGTCAATTTGTCAACTAGATTAAGCATGTAATTTATAGGAATCATCTTTAAACCTTAATTAACCACATCTCATGTGGATTAAGCTAACATCTCATGTTAAGCTTAATTATTTTGTTCATTAATCCAAAACCATTTCAATTAGTCATACCCATTTGTATCTTATACAAACTAAGACTTAATTGAAATTTCCTCTTTTGTGAATTAAACATCCAAACATGCTAGCATCCTATAAATTTAATTACATGTTTAATTCTATCATTATTAACAATTAATTAATCATTAATATGATACATATAACCTAATGGGAATTACCATTTGGTATGTGACTTACTAGGTTCATGTTCTAATTAGCAATGGGATAAAGAAAACTCTTTTCTTTCCACTAAGTGTGTTAACCTAATTCCACTCTTAGCCCTATAAGTTGTTGTTGACGTCTAGCATTCCATGTCATGACTACCTAATTAGAAAATGAATGTTGATGATCGTATCCTTAACATATCATATACCTCTCGATCATAATTACCATGCACTCGAATCCCTTCTTTACGGATTCCTGATCATAGCTAGGGTCATGGAAGAAGTAAAAAACTATGTGCTAGATTATATGACCTCTATCCAGTTT